>JBAMHZ010443235.1:0-21536 GCA_037177395.1 Alpinia galanga | reverse complement strand
GATCACATTCATTACATGATTCTTTGATTCTTCTAGATAACCTACCATTGTGTGAGATTTAGTACTTGACAAAGTCTTTATGGGATCGATATTTTTTATTACTTGACAACAACCGTGCGCTTGCGGACGAAGTCTACACATCATGTCTCTTTGTCAGAGAAGAGGGAGTGATCGTGGGAGGAAGAAAGGCGGAAAAAAGATTCCTCTTCACAGCTATAAGAGGGGAGGAAAGACACAGATACAAGGGTTCACACATTCAAGTGGTTGAAGTATCTTTTCTCCACAGCTATAAGAGGGGAGGAAAGACACGGATACAAAGGTTCACACATTCATGTTAACTTTGACAGGACAGGAGAATCGAAGAAGAATATTCCTTTAACAATCTACACTCTTACTGCTACGATTTGGAGAAGAATCTGTCCTCGCATCACCGTCTCTGAGGATCCGAAAAGTCCAAAGCCGCATCATTAATCAACTTAGGTATCCAATCCATTGCCAAGTACAATAGTTGATTAGAAGCAGATGGAGTTGGGTGATACATCTGTTCCGAGGCAAAAACATAATGCATAACAACAAGCTGCTCACAAAATTTGAAAGTTATAAGAAAACAAAGGGAGTTGTCGAGGCTATTGAAATGCGATGAAAGCAAGTGAACTGTATGAATATTGTTTTCTTCCTTCTATTCTTATTGTTTAAATTGCATCTTTTGTTCTCTTGTTATTATTGTAAACAAATTATAATTGTTAGGATTGTCGAAAGCATAATTAAAATTTTACATTATAAAGACATAAAAAAGATCAAGAATTTATAGGATGAAAATATATTTATATTGTTACGAGGTATTTTGGATATAATCTAAAAATAAAATTACAAGGACTTAGATTCAAAGTGAGCAATATTATACTATTTTAAATATATATAAATCTTAATTTATACCAATAATTGATATCAGAATCAATGATCCATATTGAATCATGTGCCTCGAACGAAGGAAGTGGAAGTTTCTATATCCAGATCAAGAGAATCAGATAACAAATAGGAAGTCCAGTTGACTCAGAAAGATATGATAGCTAATAAAATAATTCAACTGGATCAGAAGAATCGAAAGTTGATTATAAGATTTGGTAGATTAAGAATCAGACATAAAGCAGAGGAAGTCATTTGAGGACGGATAAATTTGAAAAGGGCCCAATATGATTCTTCATTTGAGAGAAATTATTGAGAGAATAATTAAAGTACCATATTGAAAAGTTTAATTGAGTTTCTACTAATGATGCAACATTATGAGTGATTCGAATACTGCTGTTGAATATTTATACAGTATGAAAATTAAGCTCTCGTTGTATGGATATTTCAATCTTATCATTATCAATGCATTAAGGTCCTGGAGCCACATGATGACTATTTTTTTATTGATAATCTAGGTATTTAGATATTTAATCCAATTAATTCTACAGATGATCAATTTAACTATATAAAAATTTTTCATCGGTCATTAAAATAAATTCAAGAAACACAATTAAATTTTGACAGATAATTCATCAACATGAGTATATCTATATACACAGCATAGCATAAGAATCATGAAAATTCTCATTCTATACTTATCAATGCATTGCATCGTGCTCCGGACATCATGACTACTAGATGCCAATAATCCGTTATGACGAGGAGGTCCAAGCAACGAGCGGATTAATTACCACGTGGCTATAAATGGTTGGTTTTTAAATTTGATTTGCTGTTTCTGGGTGCGCACTTAATCCCATTTGGCGAGCGTAAACCCTACATTTGGCGGTCTCTTGGCGCCAAAAATCGACTGTGCCGCCAAATTCCCGCCCAAATAGTCATGACGGTACTGATTGGTTTGGAAAACGGTCGGTCGATCATCTCGAGCGAGAGAGATGGAGGAGCCCAAGGTGCCCGGCCTCCGGACCAGAGGCCGCAGCTCAGATGCTTCTGTCCGTTCTGCCGCACTCGAACGCCTCAAAGCCCTCCGTAGCTCCGGGTGTCGCCGGTCCGATGCGGGCGTCCTACAGGTCAAAATGGAGGCCCCCATCTACGACGTGGTCGAAGAAGATGACTACGCCGCCCTCGTCGCCAGCCGGCGTGAGAAGGCCAGTGGCTTTATTGTCGATGATGATGGGCTCGGTTACGCCGATGATGGCCAGGAGGAGGATTGGTCCAACCCCAACCTCGCTTATTCTTCTGGCGACGAGGAAGAACCCTCAGGCGGCGAGGAAGAACATCCCAAGAGGAGAAAGGCGCCGAAGAAGGATCCTGCTCCTAAGAAGCCTCCTCCTTCGTCGCTCACGGCGGCTGCCGCTATGATGGGCAAGCAACGACTCTCTTCGATGTTCACGTCCTCAATATTCAAGAAAAACGATCGTGTTAAAGGGTCTTCTATGGCTTCCGAAAGCATTGTGGATGATGTAATAGCTGAGTTTGCGCCTGATGAGACAGATAGAGAGAAGAGGAGGCGGAATGCTGTCAATAATGTGGCTCCGATTACTGTAATGACACTGCCAGTAGTCCAGGTTAAACCTGAAATTCAACAACCTCTTGTCATCGACAATCATAATGTTGAATTTAAGCCCAGTGATGAGGAACCGTTGGACAAATCAGAGGAGTGCCAAGCAAATGATGACAAAGGACAAGCAAAAAATGTAGAAATGGAAACACATGGGGAGGATTTGGTTAGCATGGCCGAACCAGCAAATAATGAGAATTTGAATGAGGCCAATGGCGATGCCAAATTGCATGTAAAAATGGAGGATCCAAAAAGTGCAAAAAGGTCATCTCTGAATGCTACAATCAAGGTGGAAAATGATGCTTCCATGATAAGTGCAACTGCCGACTGGAGGGCAGTGTGTCATGAAGGGGGTGTTGGGCCTGAAAGTGAAGTTACTGAAACAAAGGCCAATTTTGACTCAGATGAGAAGTCTGTGTTTACCCTGGATGCCGATGGATCACTTCCATTTTACATTATCGATGCACATGAGGAAACATCTGGTGGTAATTATGGTATTCTGTACTTATTCGGAAAAGTAAGCTAGTTTTTCTCATTCAATTCTTTTTTGGTTTTAGTTTTTGTTATCTTAATGCATCAAAGCAATTATCCCATCATTGGAAGACAGCTGTTTTGAATACTGTATCAAAACTATAGCTACATTTATTAAATAATAATTGCACAAAAAAGTTAATGAGACCTATTTTGAAGCTTACTTATGAGAGGGAAATTGGAGAAACTTACGCATGGATATTAGTTAATAGTTGAAACTAATGTAACAGATTCATTAGGTGTCACACATTCCCAACTCATTTCTTTGTTTTTTTTGTGTTTCTTGCCAATTACTCATGTTCTAGAATGTGGAGATTCTTTTTTATTCACAATAAGTATTTCTCGCTTCTTTATGGTTGGTTTGTATATGACCATCTTCACTCTTCAAGAAACTAAAGAGAGTACTGCAAGAAGTAGGATGGATATTGAAAAATTGAAGTACTGCAACAAGCTAGCACCTAGTTCCTAAGAGAGTAAATACAAAATTTTCTAATTAATCAAAGGCAAACTTTTAGTAAAAAAGAGTCTTGATTTGGAAAATAAAGATAAACAAACTGAACTAATCCTCAAAGGTAGATGCTATATCTTCCTTGTTTATTCACTTAGTTCTTGTTAGATTTTTTCAAGATAAAAATTATATAAAAAGTTTTCCAAAGTATATGGAGATGAGGATGTTAGCAAACATGCACATACATGCTGACAACCTGTTTTATGCTAGCTGTACATCTTGACTTGAGTTGCATTGGATTGCTAGCTTGTTTTATACCATTTAGGATACCATGCTGACAACCTGTTGGCCCATCGTTTGACAAAGAGTTATCCAACAAATTTATGCAAACTAATATTTGAATTGTTGTGATGCAATAGGTTCGGGGGAACTAGCACTTGAATTAGCATGCTTTGAACGCTTGAAGGATGCCAGAGCCTAGATTGAATCTAAATAGATGCCATTCAATAGTTGCAACCAAACTTAAAGGGGCATAGACAAGGGAAAATGAAAATTTAAATCTAATAGAAAATAAAACCTCTTCAAACTGTTCTTTCCTTTGCCCGACTAGTCTTCCTCTCTGTAAGTATTTCTAGTCTTTAAATTTTTGTAGATTTGGATGGTGAAGATAACAACTCTTGTTTGACTAGGTGGATTTGTTCTCTTCTTTGTCAATGCATGAACAAGAAAGTGATCAATCTCATTATTTCCTAGATTCATTGGAGCTGGTTATAGACCTATAGGTGGGTTAAATTATTCCTCAGGGAGAATGACCATGCCTTGAGATTGAGATTGTTGCAGTTGGATGAGCTTATCTCAGAATCATTGACTTATCTTCTTTCATAGTTCGCACTAACATTTAATAGCTAATATTGTTTGCAGCATTAGGAGGTGAAGGAGAATTGAAGGGCTTGTGCTTTTACATGATTAAAATCCCTCTTCAAGATCACTTTATATTGAATAACCCTAATAAGGTCAAATTTTGACCATTCTACCAAATCATTAATGGAAATTTGGTTAGTAATGGGTTGCAATGGTGGTTTGTCAATTTAGCAATCAATGATCCCGAAGTGCACATTCGTTTTTCTTAAGGCTTAATTTGCCCCAAAGAATAGTGTGTAACTGAAACTTGATGAAAAAACTCTAGGATATAATTAGATAATTTGCAATTTGTATTAGTGAAAAAGAGCTTGTGGTTCACTTCAGTTGAAAATAAAGTTGTTAGAATCCACCCACTGGATCGTTTAAATTTGATGGCTGGAGTTGCTTTAGAGGAATTGATAAGTAGTTAGAATCCTTGAATTTAACTAACCTATTTCTGAACCTTATATAGACCAATTCACTACTCTTGAATGGGTTATGTCTCTTGGGGTGCTCTCATCTTCGTTTGATATATGCTTTAGGATTTGGATTGCTTGGATAATTTAAATCACATCATTCCAAGACATTAGTTTATTCATACTTGTCAAATTATTGGGTCGCATTGCATGGGCCAAAATTGCAATTTTTCAAGAGGAAATTGTTTGTAAGTTTGTCGTCTTACATGGAAATGTATTTATTGCCATCAATATTAGTTTTTTAATTAATAAAACATATAGTCATAAAGATCAGACTTTTAAAAGCAAGCATAGGCAGATGTTATTTGATTAATCCACTGAACAACACAAATGCAGTGAGTGAATGCATATGCTTGACCCATACTAAAAATATCTAAAATTATTTATGTCAATGGAAACACTTAGCATTTGTATAACGTCCATACTAATTAAGCTATCAAATCAACAATTCTAGATAAATAATATCTGCAACTATAGATCATAAGATGTTATTTAAAACCATCTATATTAATCAACAATGTGGAACACATCATGGATCTAACATGCATTTAATTGAACACATGCAGACCAATTGTTTAAATCAACAATTTTAAGTTACCTCATCGAAAATTGGCCTTATAAAAGGATTTCATAATTACAAGAAGGGAGAAAGATCATAAAGCCACTTTCAGTTTCTTGAATGTCTAGATATGTGGTTGCACAGGGTGCATATACTCCTGCCTATACTGCATATACTTCTTCCTCTGCTCATTCTGATATGGAGGACCATATGCCAAAACTATGCAGTCACCTAGGCCCCTTTTTAAGACTTTGATAAATAAAGAGGTCATTGGAGAGGTCAACCAAGTGTCTGAGGTTTCCGGCACTATGGGTCTAATGACAAATTTATTTAAAATCTAATAGGATAATTTCTACTTGCCATAGTGATGTATGGCTCACAGGAAAAATATTATAGTTACTAAGCTCACCCTCCAAGCACAAAATCCACTAGTTACAGATTATACTTATAATGTTTGAAAAAATGTCTGGCTTTCTTCTCACATATTTCTCTAGTGTTGTTTGTCCTAAATTTTTTAATTCTTATTCCATATGGGGCATGATATCTATGTTTTGTATTTTTTATTCCTTAGCTAAAGGTCAAGTGACATGTCAATTTGATTTACAGCAATTCTGGAAATTTTGGTGCTAATTGTGTGCATCTTTTTTTATGAACTCAAGGTTCAAGCAGGCAAGGCTTATCATAGTTGTTGCATCATTGTGAAAAACATGCAAAGATGTGTTTATGCCATACCAAAGGATTCTGTTTTTGACAGCATAAACATAGCTGGGAGAAATTCTCCTAAGTCTCAAAAGTCAGAAACAACTCTCAGAGAAACTCTGCAAGTAAATCTGTTCGTCTAAACACAGCTCATGAGTGTCATAGCATTTTGTTTCTATTGTATTGAGATATATAAAGTTATCCAAATTGTTTGTATTGATACTTGTCTCACAGGATATGGCAACAGAAATGAAGAATGAAATAGCACAACAATTGCTCGATATAAATGTGTCAACTTTTACTATGATGCCAGTTAAGGTATGCGGAATTTTAACATTTTCTTTATATATCTATTTTGACAAATAGAGACAATCAAAGTGGGTGCTTTACTGCGCCCATAAAAAATGCTTATATTCCTTTTAGCTGAGGAGACAATTTATTTAGATTTGCATAGTCTTAATTGATGATAATTGATCCTGTTTGGAAAAATTTCAGCGAAACTATGCATTTGAACGATCAGATATTCCTTCTGGCAAGCAGTATGTTCTTAAGATCAACTACCCATTTAAGGTACAATTTTTCCATAAAGGTACTTAAGTAGAAATGCTTGTTTACTTTTATCTGCCCCGTTTCTGTATCTAAGTTAGCTGTCTTTTATCCAACAAAAAGAGTACAATTTGAGGCTCAAAAACTCTTTATTTCTATCTGATAGTCAGTTTTGCTTGATTCTGATTATTTTGATTGTTTGTGGTATTTTGATTTTTTTTGTCAGGATAATTAACTTATTTCATATTATTTCCGTCTCTATAGATATAACCAAGCAATTACTATGTTGGTCAATGCAAAAATATATCTAGCTCAATCAAGCAGCCACAAATGCAAGAAATAATGAACACATTATGTATATATTTATTTATAAGGACTATGTTTCAAAGTTACTTCCTAGTCTCTCTCTATTTAGGAATGATGGCCATTCATATCTAGCACATGATTAAGGAAGAGTTGAAAACACATTGAATTTGGGACTATGAGATACATGTTTACCAGAATTATCTCTAATCGGTCCTAGCTATTCAACATTTAGTTTTCCTAGGATGTTGTGGTGTTGATTCTATACTTAAGATATGTATGATTTGCAGATAAAGATGTTTGCCTTATTTCCTGCCAGTCCAATATTCTTGTTATTCTAATAAATTTCTTGAGTAGTTTACTCATTTGATGCAAACTATGAATTCCAAATCCTTCTCACATATGGATCATCTGTGGAAAGTTTGTCATCTAACTCTTAGGATGTCTCTGATGAGCGGTTAAAAGGTTGCTTACTATCATACCTTTGATTATAAATGTTGCCCCAAGATATAGAACATGACTGGTGAGAAACTGACTTGGTTTAATCTTTGAGAGGTACTGTAATGTTTGTCTTATGCTCTAACTATTCTTTCTGAAAATTGGATAATATGCCAAAATCACTTATTTTGTGAGCTCCAATTTGCATGCTGATTCCAATGTTTCAAATCAATAACAGGATCCGCCACTTCCAGCTGACCTTAGAGGGAAAAAGTTCCTTGCATTGCTTGGAACACACACAAGGTAAACAATTAAATTGCCTTGAGAGAGCTGTAGGCATACGAGAAACAGCAAGATTAACTCATCTTTCACATGTGTTTAGAGTTGAAAATCGATACTACAAAGGCACAACTCCTAAGAAATAAATGCTTTTAGGTTTCACATATCTACCATTGTTGTTCTATATTATTCTCTTGCATGAGTTAGTTTAATTGACAAACTGAGGTCAGATGTTACAGCTTACCAATGGTTACTGAGTGAAGCATCTGAGCTACAGGAGTGGTCAAGTTCATTCATTTTTCTTGCTTCTAAAAGGGTGCAAGTTTGCATGAAATCATTTTCAACTGAGTTTTTTTTTGTGTGTGTGTGTGTGTGTGTGTGTGTGTGTAGTAGGCTGCATCTAAAAAAACACAATGCATGGTAATGTGACATATCTCATTTACTAGACATAATTGAGTAATTAGAACAATAATCTTTTTCCCCTCTTTAGTATGAAGTCACAAGTTTCTCTGTTGTAATTGATGAAAATTTGGTGCAAACTCTGAAAAGTAGGTGATTGTTGAGTGTGCATTGGAAACTGTTTAATAAGCTTATTGCCAAGGATATTTATGGATTTTTATCCAAATATTCATTTTTCTCAATGCAATAGGTATATTGCACAATAGTATAATATTTGGGTTTTTGTACATTTATGTTATTTTATAAATTTAAAATAATTAGCATGTTATACTGCAGTTCCTTGGAATTGTTTATCATCAAAAGGAAGGTTAAGGGACCATCATGGTTATCAATTTCCAAATTTATGATCTGTCCAGCTGGTGAACGGGTGTACCCTCATTTCCATTTCTAATGTTCATTCAGTGTGTTTCTGTCTTCATTGATATCAATTTTATGTGACAAGTTACCATTATATTTGCCCTGAAATAGGTGAGCTGGTGCAAGTTTGAAATAATTGTTGATTGTCCCAAAGATATACGTATCTCTGCTTCAAAGACACTGTTAGATCCTCCTGTCGTTGTTACAGCAATAAATTTGAAAACTGTTATCAAAGAAAAGAATAATGAAAATGAAATAGTGACAGCTTCAGTTATCTGCTGTCACAAGGCAAAGGTATGGATATGTTTTGATAAACAGCAAGCCAACACGTCAAAGGAATTCTTTTCACCAGTATACTTATTGGAAAGGTTTAAAATAGTTATTTTCATACTTTCATGGAAAGGTCTTGTTCCTCAACAAGGGCGGTATTGGTAGGTACTGTACTTTACTATGTCACTTGACACACTTCAATGCATTTCAAAATGTGTCAAAGTGGCCATGACAAATTTAGATGTGTTTGATTCATTTAGTTTCCTCCCACTTCAACATGTGAAGTGTGTTGAGATGAATTGAGGAGAGTGTTACTATTTAATCCCCTTTCACTTAGTTTTTTTTTTAAATTTTAAAATGACTAGTAATTGAATTAAAAATTATGTTGTACCATAACCTGCCTGCAATTGTTATGCTTTGACACACTTTAAAGTGTGTCAAGGAAAATTTATTTAGACTACTTTAACTCCTTTAATTATTTTCAATTTAATTTATTTTCTTTAAAAAAAGATTATATCAATCAGATAATCAATTGAATTAAAATTTTAGAAAAATAAGTTACAAAATACAACAAATCTTGCGATTAATTATTGCTAGTGAGACATAGTTAGCTCAAGGCACACTTTGATGCATACTAAGGGGTGTTGAAGTGTGCCAAATGTCTTCTCAATATGATACTCAAAACTAGAAACATCAAATCTTAGCAGTTGACTGGAAACAACTGAATGGTACCTTTTTGCAGTTTTAGGTAGCAGAACGCAAATTATTTCAAAATGCTTATTTTAACCACTAGTTTTTGATCTATATGTGCATTATGATATTTCTCAGTTGGGGCATAGCAAGTTGCCATTATTCTCATCATTTATTGTTGTCATTATTATTCCTAGCTTTATTTGCCTTTAATTTATTTGGTGTGGCTCTCAAAGGTGTTGAAATCATATACAGATTGACAGTCCTATGGTGCCATCAGAATGGAAGAAAGGGGGAGTGCTTAGTCATTTTTCCATTGTCCGCAAACTAGAAGGAAGCATATTTCCTATGGGTATGACAAAGGAAGCTTCTGAAAGAAATTCAAGGGCTGGGACAAGTACATTGGCATTAGAAAGCAGGTAAACTGTTGATTGATCATCTGTTTTTCCTTTGCACTACAAGCTCACTGATGATTTCCTCTTTCTACCTTTTTCTAGTGAACGGGCATTACTGAACCGTTTGATGATTGAACTGAATAAATTGGATAGTGATGTTCTTGTTGGACACAATATATCAGGGTTTGACCTTGATGTTCTTCTACGCAGGGCTCAGGTTTGGTTTAAATTTCATTTATAAATGTTTATGGAGTATCAACGTGTACTGTTTTAGACTCGGGCTTTTTTTCTTTAATATGTTTTTATTCCTGCACAAAGCTACTCAACTTATAATGCATCATTGAAGCTGTAATTTCTGGAGCTTTTCCTTTCATATCAGAAAACTATTTTTTCTTCTGTAATCTCTACTCTGTACACTTGAATGCTTGATATGTAATTATGTATAGTTGTATATTATCCCAGGAGTAAATGCAATTCCAGTCTAACCACTTGCTGATGCAGGCCTGTAAGGTACCAAGCGTAGTGTGGTCCAAGATTGGCCGCCTCAAGCGATATTCAATGCCTAAATTGACAAAAGGAAGTGGTTTCTATGGATCTGGAGCTACTCCAGGAATTATGTCTTGCATTGCAGGTCGTCTCCTATGTGATACCTATTTGTGCTCAAGAGACCTCCTGAGAGAGGTATGTTGAAATCACACTGCTGTTGCTTTATACTTCTGTTCAAATGAGTTCAAGACATTCTATTTCTGATGAAAACTGACTTCTAGGTAAGTTACTCCTTGACTCAACTTGCAAAAACACAACTAAACAAAGATAGGAAGGAGATTTCTCCACATGATACTCCTTCTATGTTTCAGTCCACAAAAAGGCTACTAGAACTGGCAAGTTCCCCCCAAGCTACCTCTCATTCATTTCATACTTTTCTCTTCATGTAAGCACACTTGTAGTGTCTGCTTGCTGTTTCAAAGTGCAAAAAACTTAATGAAAAATATGATATTATTAGGTTGAGTTTGGTGAGAGTGATGCCTGGCTTTCTCTGGAACTGATGTTTCACCTTAGTGTTCTCCCCCTCACTCGACAATTGACAAATATCAGTGGAAATCTTTGGGGAAAAACTCTTCAGGTGGTCTTCTGATTTTGTCAATTCTTAACGAATCATTGTGAGCCGAAAGTAAAAATAGTCACTAAGGTTCTGTATCTGTCTCCACAGGGTGCCAGAGCACAAAGGGTGGAGTACCTCTTATTACATGCATTTCATGCAAAAAAGTACATCACACCTGACAAAATATCTTCACGCACTAAAGAGCTTAATGCAACAAAGAGAAAATCAATCAACTATCAAGATGGAGATGAAGATGATGCAACAAAGGACCATGAATCTATAGATATTGATGCACTTCACATTGATCGAAGCAAAGGGAAAAAAGGTCCTGCCTATGCTGGTGGGTTGGTTTTGGAGCCTAAAAAGGGTTTATATGACAAGTTTATACTTCTTCTTGACTTCAACAGTCTTTATCCTTCAATAATTCAGGTATTTCACTATAAGCCTGAATGCACCTTTCCTTTGTTGCTTTTTTTGTTAAAAAAAAAAATACCATTGCTTCCAGCTTCTGCTAATGCAAATTTCAATATGTATACAGGAATATAATATATGCTTTACGACAGTCGAACGATCTCCTGAAGGCCTTACTCCTAGTCTTCCATCTTCTAAAATTCCTGGGGTGTTACCTGAGGTAAATGACAGGTTATTTTAGGTATCTAACCATTTTGTTTTACATGTGCCTATAACATTTGGTATTTATCTATATGGATATGCAAACAAGAAATTTTACTGCAAGAATCCTTTGTCTCCTAGCATATTAGATATTTTACTCTACAAGGAGCTCAATGTCCGGGAAATTTTTTTTTCTGCCTCCAATAGTCATGATTTTATGGTTTGTTCTTTTAATTATCATTTGACTCATTTCTCATCCATTGTCCCCAAGACAACCATCATTCATGTTCTTTCTTTCCATTTAAGATTAAGAGGGTGTGTTCTTATTGTCTTAGATGAATTCTCAAATTATTAAATGGGGATTATAATGTGCTCAATCATTTTCTGTCATTCCTATTAATATATTGTAAATCCTAATGACATGGATCATTTGGTCCTACTTATTTGCTGATTGAAAAATTCTTCTATATAATGTTCACTTCCTATCTCAACATGATCATTAGTAGAATAAAATAATCATTAGCATGACACCACTCTCAGATCAGATTGTCGATTAGTAAGAGAACAATCCAGCACACGATGAATTCTGAGATCAAAAAGCAATATCCTACAAGGCTCGTGGAGCCAAGCTAGTTATATTGTGGTAACTTTTATAACATCTCGAGGTTTAAATGCATCAGGCCAAAGGATTGATAGGCATGGTTCATGTTCATACTGAAAATCAGAAATTAATTAAGCCTTTATCCTTTGGTTTCACAAAATTTTTATTCTTGTTGAGGACATTTTGGAATTGTTGCATGGAGTTGCATAGAAGATAGTCATGAGGTCAAGGAGTTGTGATCAGTTGTGTGGAGGACAGATCATGAGGCCGAGGAAAGGAGATTGGTCATGCAGAGGGTGGAAAGGAAATTGCAAGGTGATCAATCGCATGGAGGAGGTGCTAGTACTAACATCGTTCAGTCTCAGTGCACGTGTGGAATGAAAAATTTCAACTGTGCAGACTGACACCATACACACACACACTGGGAAATTAATAGAGCAGAATAGGAGATACATACAGTGTCTTGACCCAAAGTAGTCTAAGGAATCTGCTCATTCAGTTGCAATCCAAATATGACGAGAGGATTTCTTTTTCTTTTTTCTTTTAAAGTGGAGCAGGAGGCTTTTGCTGCTTTAGAAAGCATTCACATTATATCTTTTTCTGTATTACATGCTCTGGTGAGCCGAACTTACTATTTCTGTGTGCATAAATTTCTGCAAGCTACTGCTGCTTTTATTTACTTGTTCTCATATTATCTTTTCAGTTGCTGAGGGACTTGGTTGAGAGAAGAAGAATGGTTAAATCATGGCTTAAGACTGCTCCTCGTCTGAAAGTTCAGCAACTTGATATTCAACAGCAAGCGCTGAAACTTACTGCCAACAGGTGTAGTGGCTTTAAAATGTCAAACTAGATGCTTGTTGCTTAGGTTGCATTCTTTTTTTATGTCTAACCTTTCTCTAAATGATTCAATTCAGCATGTATGGTTGCTTGGGCTTTTCTAACTCTAGATTTTATGCCAAACCACTTGCTGAGCTGATAACACTGCAGGTAAGATTGTCTTTGTTTGATTTTTGAGCATAACCTCATTTATAGAAGTTCCAAACACATGCCATGTTGGTTGCAAAACCTCTTATCCAATTTCTACTCCATGCATATATTGTACAGGGGAGAGAAATCTTGCAAAGTACTGTTGATCTAGTCCAAAATAACTTGAACTTGGAGGTATGGCTGTTTCATCTAGTTGTAGCCAGTAATGCTGTATTGTTAAATGATTATTTGGGAAGAGTAGTTATGTGATTGTAAGTTTGTGATAATTCACATTGCTTGACTTCCCAGTCTTTCCTTCTTAGTTCCAGTAATCAGATTGTCCTCTAATACCCTCAATATTAAAAACCTTGAGCGTGCGTTTGATTCAGAGTATTTATTCATAACTTTGGTCATTTGCATGTGGTTATATTATTTCATCATATTTGGTTCAAGGTAATTGGCAATTTTCAAGTAATAGAGAATGTATGCCACGTCAGCAAAGGGGACATATAATTCAAAATCTGATTACTTTGGAAGTGTAAGGTTTTTGTTGATTCTGTGGTTAACAAAGGATAACACAGTCAATTACTTGAAAATTTTAAAAGTCCCTTACATGTGTGAACACCCAATTAATATCATCTAAGGGTAATATAATAAAATGTTAAACTAAATTATAAATTAAAACCTCCAAACAAATAAGTTTTTATTGCATTACTTAAGATTGAATCAAACAACATAAGTTATATTTTATTCCCCATAACATTGATTATGTGATTATTTGGTAATCACGTAATCAAAGTTATGCATCATAACTTGAATTTGAATCTTTCCAACCTCTCCCCATCAAAGGCAACAGAATCAACTAATTGGGCTATTGCTCTTTATTGTGGTATTCATCCACTTCTTGAATGCAAATATCTTTCCTGAGCCCTTAAGCAAATCTTTCAAGACCTTTGAAATTCATACTACTTTTTCACCTGAATAATGATGACCCTCCCACCCTTTTCTCTGGAAAGATATCATTGAACGAATTGCCATATTGCTTTTCACTGTCATATTCACTTTACTTTCATAAATATAATTGTCTTTTGTATGTGATTATCTAAAGGGATATGCATGATTTACAGGTGATCTATGGCGATACAGACTCAATCATGATTTACAGTGGGATGGATGACATAAATAAAGCAAGGGCAACTGCTGGCAAAGTGATCCAAGAGGTTAGGCTTGTCCAAGTTTACATAGCTCAACTCCTTCAGTAGTTCTGCACTGTAACTATATTTATAACCTAGTTATGAGTAACAAACCATTGCGAGTACTGATTGCTAATGTTGATTTCTTGATTCTTGTCCTTTCACAGGTTAACAAGAAATATCGCTGCCTAGAGATTGATCTTGATGGCTTGTACAAGAGAATGCTTCTATTGAAAAAAAAGAAATATGCTGCTGTGAAAGTGCTATTTAAGGATGGAATGCCATATGAGGTCAAGCTCGATACACTTAGTCCCCTTTTTTCTTGATTCTGTATCATTACAAGGCCATGTGGATTTAATTTGCATGAACATGGCAGGTGATTGAACGCAAAGGCCTTGATATGGTTCGCCGTGATTGGAGTTTGCTTTCAAAAGAAATTGGAGATTATTGCCTCAGACAAATTTTATCTGGAGGGTGATGTGACATTTTTCATCTTTTCTTTCAAAAAATATCTTTGATATTATTGTTTTAACAGTATCTTCTAATTTAACTTTTATTTTTTAAACCATGTGACATTTTATCACTACAGAACTTGTGAAGATGTTGTGGAGTCTATTCATGGTTCTCTCATAAAGGTACCCAATAGCTGTACAAGACAGATCAGGCTCATTATTGCCGGGGATCATGAACTGGAATACATAGTTTTTGAGCACACTGGTTCACTGTTTTATCTGATTTGAAAATTGTTTTAAATCTGTCTGACTTTTAGCATTTATGTATCCATAAACAGGTGCAAGAAGACATGAGAAATGGTGAAGTAGCACTTGAAAAGTATGTTATCACAAAAACATTAACGAAACCGCCAGAAGATTATACAGATGCCAAAAGCCAACCGCATGTGCAGGTCAGACTGTCTTTTGGTGTGTATTTGTTTGGGAAAAGTTTATTTGGTACTGATTCACTAGTTTACTTGAACATCATCTTTAGGTGGCTCTAAGATTGAAGAAAAATGGCCACACAGGATGCTCTGCTGGCGAAACAGTTCCTTATATCATCTGCTGCCAGCAGGTATAGGATAATGTTACATGTGTCATGTTTATGTTGTAGTAAATGGAAAGTTGACTTAACCATAAGGATGATAACTTCAGATCAACATTAATGCGGATGCCAAATCCTAATTTGCAATCAGACTAATGATAACTTTCTAAGAATAAATATGGGTTTTCTTGACATAATTATCATTTAAGATTGTAATAATTAAAGTTGCACATATGTGACTGTATCCTTAGAAATTAATCGTGAACAGGAACAGTTTAAATTAAATGATCAATTCATAAATACTCAGCATAGACTGTATTAATGAAGTTAAAATTTATTTTTGTTTTTTTTAAATCTTAAAATCAGTTAAATTTCCTAATTAGAATATTAATGTGTGAAAAATATAATTTTAAAATGACCAGTATCTATGTAATAATAAAAAAAAAAGTGAATCCTAGCTATGAGTTCATCTATACATATGTTAGTTAGCCATTCCTATATTGTTACTAATATTTAAGATTTTTGAGTCACTTTTGATTATAGTTAAGTAGAGTTTTATACTTTTATTCATCGTCGCACTGCCCACACAGCACCAACCCTAATCGACTATCTAATCTAATTATTTCCTTGCTTTTATCCTCTACTGAGGATATAAAGTATATGACATTATTCTGCATGGTAGTTTTTTTAATTCCTTTTTGATAACTTTACACATCCATAGTGGCATTTTACATTTCATCTTTGCCACGCTAACTTTTGTTTGTGTTTTTCTAAACTCTCAACATTAGGGCCCATAAATAGGCTAATTGTACTATGCTTTTGTAAACTTTCCTTTTAATCTAAGAGGCACACAACCATCACACAAGATCATCTTACCCGTTCTAACATTATCTTATCCATTCTAACTACTAATTTTTTAGCACATTAATGGTGTCATATATTCTCGAAGATTTTCTTGTTTTAAGTAGCTATTGGATATCTAAGCTTCTTAGAGGGAAAATTATTAAGCACCATTAATATCTAATTTTTCATGAATTTAATTGCACGCATTATATTTGCCACTATATTATTACCAAATTAAAGTTTTAAAGTAAAATTCTAACTAATCCATATTAATTTTGTTGATATATCCACAAGTTTGTATTCTGGGTGAGGAAAGGATAATCTAAGTCTTCACCATCTATTGCCAAAATAAATAAAATTGTTATGATATTTGATTATCCCAAGATATGAAGGATAACCTATTAGTGTTCATCATCATCTATCTTGTCTTCATGCCACTTTTGTCCATTTTTTTTTTCAGGAAAACTTCTCCAGTTCTACTGGAATAGCTCAAAGAGCTAGGCATCCTGATGAACTGAAAAAGGACAGTGGTTGGATGATTGATATTGACTATTACTTATCACAACAGGTTTGCTACCATTTCTCCAAAACCAAAAGAAGTTTAGTATTTGAGGCTGTATTCTATGTGTGATTAACTGATGGCTTCTTTTGACAGATTCATCCTGTTGTCTCGCGGTTGTGTGCTTCAATTCAGGGTACTAGCCCAGCACGTTTAGCTGATTGTCTAGGACTTGATTCAGCTAAGGTGCAACTTCTAAAACCAAATGGGTCTTTCAAAGTGATTTTCATGTCTTTGCTCTTGACAGACCATTTCATATCTTATTGTGTTCAGTTCCAATTTAAAGAACCTGAGTCTGTTGGACAAGATCCTTCTAGTGTGCTCTCATCCATAATAGATGCTGAAGAGAGGTAGGTAGTTTATATAAATGGAGCACATAGCAGCATCAGTGGACGGTAACTACATTATCAAATATCAATAACAAATACTTGCAGGTATCGTGGCTGTGAGCCTCTTAGGCTGTCATGCCCCAGCTGTTCCAGCACCTTCGATTGTCCTCCTATTTCAAGTTTACTATCTTCAATTCAGAAGAAGCCATCAGATTCTCAAGCAGAAGAGCAATCAGATCGTAACTTCTGGCAAAGGATGCGTTGCCCAAGGTGCCCAGACCATATTGAAGGGTGCAAGTTTTCTCCAGCCATGTTAGCTAACCAGGTTCAAGAACTGCACTAGTGCAATGTTTTTCTTTTATGTATTGATCTAGTAGTTTGGTCTGTTAAGCATTTTGATTACCAGGAGAGTTCGTCCCTCTTTGCTAAATTGTTTCACAAGATGAAGTTTCTACTGTATCTTTTTCTGCAGGTGAAAAGGCTAGCTGATGATTTCATTTACATATATTATAAAGGATTGATGATGGTAAAATACACGTTGTTTCAGTTTTTTAATACTCATAAAAATAGTGTTTGATGTCCTTCTCTAGCCTTCAACTGTATAAGTGACTAGCTTGATTAATTTCTCAGTGCGATGATGAAATATGCAAGTATACCACACGCAGTGTGAATCTTCGGGTAATTGGTGACTCTGAAAGAGGAACAGTTTGCCCAAATTACCCACACTGCAATGGCCATCTCATAAGACAGGTATGACCATTGCAATTTTGCAATATCATGGTTTAAATCTTCACTCGGATTAATTAATCTACATAACACAACTGCTAGAACACTAAAAGCTGTTTAATTTTCACTAAGCAGTACACGGAGAAAGACCTATACAAGCAACTATCTTATTTTTGCCATGTCTTGGATGCTTCTCGTTTTGCTGAGAAGGTCAGTGTTTAATGTTCCACTATATGCACTTGCACTTCTTTGTATCAAATTGTGCAACTATCTACCCGAGTAATGAAGCTCGTAGGCATGCACATTTTTTTCTTTTCAAAACAATTATACAACTATTTATGGGAATGTTATGGCTGCAGCTGGACCAAAATGTTAAGCTATCTATTGAGAAAGAACTTGCTGTTATCCGTCCAGCTGTGAGTCTGGCAGAATCGGTGATTCAGAAGATCCGTGACCGGTGTTCATATGGATGGGTGCAACTCAAGGACCTGTGCATCTCAGTTTAATAGATCTGGAAAAATGGTAATGTCAATCCATTTCCTGCTGTTAAAAACCTAGTTTTTCTGAAAAGCAAAACAGCTCCACCAATGCTATAATTGGCCAACTTTAATGACCATTACTTTCTTCTAACTGGATAACGATATTCAATCTCTGAGTAAGAATCGTTGCCATAAAAAAGGCTCTCAGGAAAAAGTTTGCTACCAAGTTCACAGTGGTTCTCGAAGCTTGTCAAAACAAAGGTAAATATATATCATAAGCTATTTGGATGAGCTCGGCCATTCGTTGGTCAAGAGTTCACTCTTCTGCAATACTATTCATCCAGCTTGTATGTTAGTATGCTAATATTCAATTTTTTAATTTTACAATTTGTTTGAACAAAGGATAAACTAATCCACATGACTTTAAAATTTTGCGAATGTATGATGATGATCTGATATTGTGAATGAACAGAAATTAGTGCTGAATATGTTTTGTTATTTAAGTTGTATGTCAAAGGCAAACCAAAAGTGGTTCGACTGCAATCCATCTTCCAGGATTGAGTTGTTTTTAGCCAAAGGTTATGAAAATTACGTTATTGTTTCATCATTCCACATGATTTGCTCTTTCTGCTAGTAATGTCGATTCAAAAATTTATTCGGTTTACACTGAAATGCAGATGGTTTATTGGAAAGTGTGGACGGAGGAAAAGAAATCAATGTTGGAAAACAAAAGGGGAGATATGTAATGAATCAGTCGTGGGGAAGCATAAATTTTTATTGGCTAATGAGCTCGTGGCTAGGTTTACAATTGCAAGGCCGTTGCCTTTGACCTTTGTGAGGTCACCGTGAGTTTGCGATTGCCTTGGATAGGCATGGTCTTTATGAGGTTGTCGTGGGCTTGGGGTTTTAGTTTGGTTTGGCCTTCTCTTGTATTGACTTCATGGAGAGCTTTTGTTTGACCTCTATGAGGTTGTTAGAGTTTACAGTTATATCGTAGGAAGTTTCAACTATACTTGTTCTCCACGAGACCACAGCCAGCAGCCTAACTGGGTTATTGTGAGTCGGTGATCTTGTATGTCACTATGAGTTGGTTCTTTGTCAGGGCTATTGGGTTGTTGGAATCAAGAAGGAATGTTTATTCCTCTTGTCGAATGTGAAATAAGGGAAAAATTGATGGACGAATGCATTTTGAAATCCATCTGGAAAGTATCATGACTTGGGTGATCTATCCATTCTTTTGGCCGTGCTTTCAATTGCAGTAATAAGGTGACATGTTATCTTAAACGCTTAGAGATAAATTACATAGGGCTTTGTCCAATTGGACGCTAGTATAGCGAAAGGGTAAGCGTTCTTAGAAGATTTTGCATTCAATTCTTATTATTCATTGCAGTAAATTCATATGATATTTTCCGCTGAAACTCTTGGCATGCTTTCAAGTAACAAGGGCATGTAGAACAATGGGTTTCAAAATTGAACTGGTCTTTTGTTGGTTGGATCAGTACAATGTCCAGGTTATTCATTAAACTGTTCAGTCAGTTCGTCGTCTTTCTTTAAAATTAATTGAGTAAAATTTAAACCTGAGTTATCAAATAATAATAATAACAAGACTAGCTCAACCAACAATTATCTCCTAAAGCTTTGTATAAAAGGGAGTAATATGTTAATGTCCTATCAATAGAAGCATCCTGTAATTTACTCTGTGCCACATTTCTTTTTTTTTTACCCGTTAATCTAGGTGTGTAGATTTCATCTGATAAATTTTAGAGATAGACGAATTTTTTTCTATTGGGATTTAAATCTTGATTATCTTATTATTACTTTATTTTATTGTTAGAACCCATGTGACAATGCTAGAGGATGAATAGCGATTGCTTCATTTCTTATTCGTTGATCGTATGCTTATCTAATGTTAATAGTAACAAAAAAAATATAAAACAAAATACAAGGATAGAAGCACTTAAGATTTTATGTGATTTGAAACTTATGGTTCATACTTTATAACCTATAGTTCTAATGGTAATACCACTACTCTTTCTTCTTATTGAATACTATTTGGAGGTGAAAAATCTTTTACAAACTTATTTTTACAAGCAACACAAGTAAATACAAAGATAAAGATAAAAATGAATACAATGTGAATCAACAAGTTTGTACAATAAAATTTTGCTTTAATTGTTGTTTGTTATTTTTAGATTGCTCCTTAGAGGTTTGGAACATAGCAACACTCACCCACAAAACCTCAAGAATTGGCCTATTCAAAATCTCCACAAAACTTTATTTTATAAGACTATTGCTAGTGATTGAAATGTGTTAAATTGTTGACTGATAACACTATAACAGTTGACTACTCACTATCAGTCAAATTTTGTTATGACTTTAATTGCTCAACAGTTTCATCTAGCTCAGCATCAAGGCTTTTAGTTGACCACATATGCCATAATGCTCTACTATTCATCATCAACCAAGTTCCCAAATATACTGTAAAATCTTTTATGTGCTTCGTAGTGTTTTTAGTTGAGTCAACTGCTAGTATTCAATAGCGGACTAAAATCCATCTAACAGTTGACTGATAGCACCATAACAGTTGATTGTGTTGGTGCAATCGACCCAAGTCAAGATTGACCAAACTTGAGTTAGGTTCGAATTGTGTTTTGATATTTGACAATGATTAATTTTGACAATATGGTTTGACTATATGTGCCATGAGAAGATTGTTGGAGAAGTTTAAGTATGGAGACTTGGCAAAAGAAAAGTCCAACATGAAGTTGGTGGTAATGTAAAGTCCAAGTAATGAGACTTGGTATTGGAGAAGTCCAAGAATGGATTCTTGACAGGGGAAATCCAACATGGTATTGGAAGGAAAAAATCTAACATGGGTTGGCAAGGAAAGTCCAAGTTACAACTTGGCAAAGGAAAGTCTAAGTTTCGACTTAGTAAGAGAAAGTCCAAAAGTATGACTCTTGGTACTTAGCAAGGCTAAATTGATGGAAGCATTTGAAGGCTAGCGCATGGAGGTATGAGACTAATGGAAGTGACTTGAAGGTTGAGTTCAAGGCTAAGGGGAAGTCCCATAGGCGTGACCTCTTAGCACTTAGCATGACTAAGTCGATGAAAACACTTGAAGGCCAGCACATAGAAGCGTGAGGACGATGGAAGTAGCTTGAAGACTGAGGTCTAGGCTAAGGAGAATTACAAGTGTGAAAAGATCACA
>JBAMHZ010443203.1:0-10000 GCA_037177395.1 Alpinia galanga | reverse complement strand
GATTCAATTAATTGGCGGCCAATAATCTGCAAAATTCTGCCAATAAATCTAGTTATTTTCACACGTATTCAATGGCAAATGATATATATCTATACTCTCTTAATTTACTAAAAGGTTAGGGTACGTGCGTACGTCTCTTTCAAGCGACCACTATATGAGTATCAAAGTATGTTAATTCTCAAACGAAATGACCATGATAATTACAAATGGATCGCTCGCACCTTCCCCGTATGAAATTATAGACATTCGAGTAAATTTCAAATGCATTTTTAGTAATTTTGTTCTCTGACAATATATTAACATACTCGTTTTTAAGCATCCTCATATTTGCAGATATGATTATGAAGTTAAGGGTAGTGATGTTGGCTTACACTTTGATTCTGAAGTCCAGACCACATTAAGCTATGAAGGCCAAAAGCCCAAGAGAAGTTTACAATTAGGCCTATAATACTGGAATTTTCATGTTTGAATCACATTGGAGTAGTGTAAGTCGAGGAGGATCAGGATAGGTAGACCCTTCGACTTCATTATTCCACTCGAGTAGACAAAATTAAACTCAAGAACAAGCCAATTGATTGAGGGCAAAAATTAGGAACTCCTTCACTGCAACAATGGAGATAAGGCTTAGTCGTCCACAACAAATTAAAGTCAGTAATGATGGAGACCTTAATTATCTCTTACAGGTTACTGCAATAACAAACCAAATTGGCATAATCTATTTATTTTAACTCAAAAAAGGGAGAAAGATGACACTGAAAAATATATAATTTACCAAAATATATAATAAAGTTTTGGCTAGATTGCAATCTTATGAATCCAAGGGTATTGTTTATCAGAAATAATAAAGTTTCAAGTAAAAAATATAGTTTCAAGTAAAAAAAAAAAAAAGTTCTCTACGATGTTAACTTATCAAATTATACGATATATGTGTTATTGCCATGAGCACGAAGAATTCATATCTGTTTTTTTTTATTAAAAAACATTTTGGTTCAGCAAATTGACTTAATAAGCGCACACAATTCATTTTAATTAAAAAAAGCGAACATTTTAAAAATAAAACCTTTATTAGTATAGCAATAAAGTTTTTACCTTAAAAAATTCACAATGAAAAAAATAAGTTTTTTTATATTGTCCTCTGTGACTTTAAATTGTAAAATGTAAAAAAAAAACATATTTGGATTCCTGATTCTACGAATACAAATCTGATTTTATTTTATTTTATTTTAAAATAAAACCATTTTAATGGCTTGATGAGCTGAACAAAAAATAAAAATAAAAATAAAAATTGAGATCAAAGTTAAAATTTTCTTGTTCGCAGAAACACATATCTGATTTTATTTTATTTTATTTTAAAATAGAGTTGATTTAGTCTGCTAAATAATATTTTAAATCATAATTATTTTATGTAAATTAATGGGTTAAAACCGCTTAATAAAAATAATTGAAAAAAGAAAAAAATATTTAAAGAAGGAGGCCAATTGGAGAAACTGAAATCTTGGTCCACCATTTGGAGAGCATATCCATTCTGGAAACGGCTCTGCTCTTAGAATTGTCCTTTGAATATCTCTCCTCGTAAATATTCTGATTCTTATACATCTCCTTGATTTTTTTTCCCCCTCCAATTTTTTCCAATTGAATCGTTAGAAATTATAAATTATGAAACCTAAAAGTTTCAGCCATGGTCTTCATGTGAAATGGAACAAAGACAGAGCTGTAGACCTTAAAGATATGGCTCTAATTGAGTTTGTAGAAAAAATGACCTCACTGCACATGTAACCTTCACCTGCAATCTCTTACCAAAGTGTTGAACCATTAATCGTAATAATACCGAAGGTCGATTATGACCAACCATAATACGTTGTAATTGAAGAATAATCTAGTCAACTTAGATTCACGCACCTCAAATCAGACTGCTGAACCTTTGTTTGTTTTTCAGCCTTGCATGCAATGCTTTTCTTAATTGGGCTGATGCATTTTTGCCCCCTTAAAAAAGGCAATATCTATGCCTTGTTTGCATAGATGGCGAGGTTTTTTGCGCTTTCTGGTTCATTAGTTGCACTCCAAACATTGTGACAAATGCAGCCATTACATCGCAATCTCTTTCAGCTGACCAAGGCGACACATGCCAAGATAAGGCAACAGGTCCATTTCATGTATAAACAAACAAATTGCGGGCAGTTGCGAGCCTGTGAGGAGCGAGGTAAAAAGAAGAGTCCAAGGCTCCAAACGAAGAAAAATACAACGAAAGGCGAGAGATTTCATGATGGAGAGATATGAAAAATCCAATCTTTGATTGAATAGAGCGAGGCAGGCACCCCATGTGCTCACATGCAAACGTAGAGAGGGAGAGAGAGAGAGAGGGGGGAGAGTGAAGAGACAAATTACCAGGAGAACAGAAACAAAAGAGGAAGACAGAAAAAGAGGTGTTCTTTTGTTCTTTTTGGAGGAGGAAGACTAGAGTGAGTAGAAGAAGAAAGCGGAGGTCATAAAGTTCTTGTAAAGATCGCATCTTTCTTTTGGGGAAGAGAGAGGGAGATGAAGGAAGGGAGTGGAGATGGGTTCGTTAGGGCGGACCAGATCGATCTGAAGAATTTGGACGAGCAACTGGAGCGGCACCTGAGCAGGGCATTGACGATGGAGAAGAGGAAGGAGGAGGAGAGGAGGGAGAGGCAGCGAGAGGAGTGGGAGATCGATACCTCCAAGCTTGTCGTCAAAGGGGTCATCGCCAGGGGCACATTCGGAACCGTCCACCGCGGCGTCTACGACGGCCAGGACGTCGCCGGTGAGCCATAACCTAAATTCTGACAAATAATTAGAGTTTTGCCTTCAGGATGCCATCCTAACTGCTTGAAATCTCCCCTTTTTTGTTTTCTAAAGATTGTTTCATGAATTCAATTTCTCTAGAATGCTTACTTCTTTTTTTTCTCTCTGTACTAAAGAGTAGAATCACCCAGATCAGTGTTCAATCTTACTTTTAACTCTCATCATATAGTATCATATCTGTTCATAGTTCATCTAGTCTTCTATAAAAGTATTTATTACTTAATGGATCATCACTAAGTCTACTTGTGTTCATTAATAAAAAATTTTTCACTGGTTTATTGCATTTTACGTTAATGATACCACGAGATTGTTATGTGTCTCTACTTTCACTGTGTTGGGTATGCTCAAGTTGGTTTCATATATAAAAAGTTGCTCATTGAGGTAGCCAGAACAGAAAGCTCCAAGGGACTTCATTGGTGGTTGGTGTGTTTCCCGTGACATTTGTTGGATTAGTTGTTTTCTCACTTGTACTTTCATGTGAACCTAGCTAAAATAATGAGGTGTTGGTCTTGTGATATCTTTTGAAGGAAGAACAAAATGCAGCAATGAGACCAGAATGAATTACAATCGGGAAATTGAGATGAGTTATGATTTTTTATGGGGTTTAGAATATTCTTTATTTGCCTTTATCTTTTCATATCTGCTTTACACTGTAACCGTGATGCTTCTTATTACACTCTTTCTTAGCGCACACAACACGATCACATATCAACTCCTGTTCATCATCCATCATTGAAATTCCTTGATCGAGTACCAAAACAGCATGTTTTATATTTCAATCCTGTATTCCAATAAAGTGTACATCTGATATACAATCTGCAGTTCTACTGGCAGTGATAACAATTCCTCCTTTTACTATGTTCAGTGAAGTTGCTTGACTGGGGGGAAGAAGGAAACAAAACTGAATCTGAAGTTGCTGCACTACGGACAGCATTTTCTCAGGAAGTGTCTGTTTGGCATCAACTTGATCATCCAAATGTTACTAAGGTACTATACGTGTGTATATATATTAAAGAAATTGTTCCATGTCATCTTCATTCTTGGATCCCATATTCACTTATTCTTTGTATTTGTATTTCTTTTTATTTTTGACATTTGCAATCACGTTTTCTCGTATTCCTGTAGTTTATTGGGGCTGCCATTGGAGCGGCGAACCTAAACATACAAACAGAAAATGGCCATCTTGGCTTCCCCAGCAATGTTTGCTGTGTTGTCGTTGAATATCTACCTGGTGGTGCACTGAAATCTTTTCTTATAAAGCACCATAGAAGAAAGCTAGCTTTCAAGGTAGTGGTACAGATAGCTTTGGATATTGCAAGAGGGTTAGCACTGATCTTTGAACTCTTCTATCTAAGAACTTTTAGTTTATGTGGCATTTTGTTCTCATTTTTACTTCTTACTCGTTACCTGCCTACACAGGCTGGCCAAAGCAATCTACGCAAGCCAATTAACCTTTCCTAATTTGAATTTATATCTGTAGGTTATGTTATCTTCATTCCAAAAAGATTGTGCACAGGGATGTAAAGACAGAGAATATGCTTCTAGATAGGACTGGAACAGTAAAAATTGCTGACTTTGGTGTTGCTCGTATTGAGGCTCAAAATCCTAATGACATGACGGGTGAGACTGGAACCCTTGGATATATGGCACCGGAGGTATGCCTTTTTGTGACATTGCATTGGGTTAATTTCTATCTTCTTTTCTCCAAGTATGCAGCTTGAACCATTCATAAATGATACAATATTTATTATGAATGCTTATGATTTGAGTACCCTTTTGACGGAGTAACTATTTTGGTGTATTGGCTTGATATAAATATTTGCTTATGGTGAGACAGCCAGACAGGAGCACACAACCTACGTTTTCTGATTTTTGCTTGTGATTTCATATCACAAGAATGATTTCTTAACTCCAATGGTGATTTAAATAATATCATCTATCTATCTATGTTTACTAGGGTTCAACTTTATCATCATAACCTGAGTGCCACTTGTGTTTTGATATAATTTGATGGGAAAGATAAAATTGTATTCGATATGAGTAGACAATGATTCAATAATTCTGTCATATATGGGGAAGGCAACATAATGATAATGGTATAAAATATAAACGGAAAAAGCATGAATGGTATTATATTGCGAATTAAAAAGATGTTGGGTGAATCTGAAGAGGACATATACAATTAGGAACCACACTGGAGCGAATCAATGATAAAAATTTCCCTTTTAACATCACTTCAATGAAGGTCCTGCAAGTAAGTTTAGTTTGCATTGATCTGGATAAAGAGATTATTGTAATCTGCAAGATGCTCACAATTTTCCAGTTATTGAAGCCACATCCAAATGGCATGACTAGTCCAGGATGATCTGCATAAATCTCGGGATGATGGCAAATCTGCAATACCACTTCAAATTCTGAATTACCACATAATGCTAGATTGTATGGCCTATGTGATCCATAAGTAAAACTGTGCATTGTATAGGATGGCAAAGGAACTAGCAGAGAAGCATTTTGATGCGGCGAGATGATGGCAAATCTGCAATACCTCCTGGAACTCTAGATTACTACCTAGTGATAGATTGAATGGCCCATATGGTTCCTGAGTAAACCTGTGCATACTATAGGATGGCAAGGGAACTATTAGAGAATCCTTTTGATGTGAGTAATAATACTTTCAGTTTGAGATGTGGTGACATAGCTTCTTAATTTTGCTCAGGATCATATATAGCAAGTCACCCAGAATTTTTTCAGAGAAGAAAAATATATACTAGAAGATGATGGTTGAGAAAACTTCAATCAGTGTAGTCATGCTTTGATGCCATGGAGATGCCACCATTTTGTCTGACCGAATGAGGTGTGATGGGCTAGCAAACACACCAAATACAGAGGAATAAGTGGTTAGCAACAAAAAGGTTGCTAAGTAGTGATTGTGGAAGAATCTGGCGTTTGACCTGAGCAAATATTGTCAGAGGATATGGAGGTGGTGTTGTGGGGGATTTGAATAACCTAAGAGAGAGAGGAAAGGTATTAGTGATGATGAGCTATTGGGTATCTTGGTAGAGATTGAGGTGCCATTGCTTCGTCACAGTTTGTCATGAAGAGACAATTCTAGACGAAATGTTGGAGGGCGTTACATAAAAACCAAGGATGATTATATCTTGAAAGCCGCAGAACTAATTCGATACGTGAGTACCTGAGCTTTGTAGTTGGGGATTGGTTCCAGGGAAGGAGGGAGGTGTGTGGAGCTGCAGAGGACTCTTGAGGATAAAGATCACAATGGAGGGGTTGCAGCAGGATGTAGGTTAACCAGAAGCCAAGGGATAGGGAGCCAGAGACTATGGGTGGCTACTGGCTGGAAGATGATCGAAATGGAAGGCAACAATCAAGAGGGGAAGTTGTAACCGTCACTGTACTGCAAGGAAAGAGGATGAGATCCATGAGAGTGTATGGTATCGGCTCATTGTTTAAGCTTCTTTATTTTTTCCAATGTAAACTCGTGGAGTGTGTGTCTAATATATACATAGGTACACAGAATAAGATTCTCCAGGGTATCACAATAGATGTCCAAGTTCAATTCGATATATTGTCCAAGTCCAATATGTATCATTGTTTTCTTCGACTACTTTCTAACTGTGAAGAAAAGGCACTGACATGATACCAACACACTTGCAGGTCCTAAATGGCAATCCTTACAATAGAAAATGTGATGTTTATAGCTTTGGCATCTGCTTGTGGGAGATATACTGTTGTGACATGCCGTACCCTGACCTTAGCTTTTCCGAGATTACATCTGCTGTTGTTCGGCAGGTACACTTTTCTTCTTGACCAATTCCTAGAATGTGTGTAGTAGAGCTGCGGCTGCGACTATCTATAACTTAACTGTAAATACAGAACTTGAGGCCAGATATTCCACGCTGTTGTCCCAGCTCTCTCGCAAATGTGATGAAAATATGCTGGGATGCAAACCCTGACAAACGACCCGAGATGAATGAAGTGGTGGCCATGTTGGGAGCTATTGACACATCGAAGGGTGGAGGTATGATCCCTCCTGATCAGCAACAAGGATGTTTTGGGTGTTTCCGCAGGCACCGAGGCCCTTGAGTGATAGCTCCAGGGGCACAAGAAAGTTTAAGAACTATCGAATATCAGATGCAAAGCTGAGCTATTATGGCAATGCATCTAGAGTATGTTCTACATGTTTTGTCATTTATACGATGTAAAGTCATTCCATGTGTATTCCTTGGCAGTTGCCATGTATTCTCAATCTTGTTGCGATAACATCCATCTATCCGGACCTTTACTGAGATAATGTTAACCTAGAATGATAAGGGATACTATGAATCATTTCAAAATAACGTTCATCGATCTTTGCATGCATCTCGACGATGGTTTGCTTGATTTGATGCTTTCGCTCGGATCTTTGCATTCAGCGTCCCCCGACGGCATCTCCATGCGCGACTTCAGCCTCAGGGAGTTCCTAATGAATTGCTTCTCCCTGAAACGACGGTTCAGCAGAGGCATCAGGAGCCAGCCGAGGGTGCTGCTAATTCTTCGGCGAGGATCCCGATCCTTGGCGAACGAAGGAGAAGTGATAAAAACGGTCAAATCGATGGTGTTCAAACTGATGACTGCGGGACCGGAGAAGACAAAGAACATGTCGCGGCTGGTCAACTCCGTCGATGTGCTGATTGGGGTCCACGGCGCCGGGTTGACAAATATGGTATTCCTACGAGCGAACGCGGCGGCGGCGGTGCAGATTATTTCCTGTTGCCACTTGGCCGACGGGTGCAGGTACATCTACGGGGAGCTGGCGCCGGAGATGGGACTCGAGTAGCGGAGTATGAGATCGGAGTGGAGGAGAGCTCGCTGTTAGAGAACTACCCAAGAGATGATGTCATCTTCAGGGACCCGACTTCGATCCATAAGCAGCAGGGATTCACCGCCTTTTGGGAGAGATTTCTCAGCCAGCAAATGGTAAAAACTGATGTGGGGAGGTTTCAGAGTACATTAGCAGCAGTTCTTCGATCTATCAAACAGTAGAATTCGTGCTCCAGGAGCCCTTGTTCGGATGTATAGTTCATTTCGATTACCACCTAGTAGTAATTGTATAGCAAAGGAAACAAATCGATTGATCTGAAAAGATGGAATTTTGACACAGTTCAGTTTGTTTCCGACAAGAACATAAAAATATATTAATCTTTCGAAATTAACAAAAACAGGAATCCGCGACATAATAACCAACAAAAATCAAATCACTTAAAATAACCATCCAGATCCAGTTATTATCAGAAGAAAAGTGTTGTACAAACGAAGAAGGAAACAAGCGGGCAGAAGCTCCTCAGATGTCTCTTCATCTCCACACGGATTGCAGCGTTATAATTTAAGCGCCGCATTCAGGAATTGGAACGGTAAGAAGGATCATTCGTCACGGGAGCGCTTCCTAATGCATCGTCCTCAAAGAATCAAGACTACGAGACGAGATTGACCGAAGAGCGATGGCATTCACGAAAGATGAAATCGAAGGAGCAGTCGAGAATCGAGAGGAACTTAGAGAAATTAACAGATCGAATAAGGAGAAGAAGAAAGCATTTGACTTATCTGGAGGCTGGAGGCGAAGCGATCTATAGAACGGAGGAGTTTGAGACGGAGGGCGGCGTGACGGCGCCACTCTCTCGCATGAGGGTAGCAAGAGAGAGCCCTGCGATCGAGTTGGGCCATTTGCAGGCTTTCCCTTAGCACAAACCCGCTTTAAAGCTTAATTTTGATCATAAATGTAACTAGAGTTTTCATTATATATATGGGAAAATTTAAAAAGAGTGTTTTTTTTTAGAATTGTTTCGTCCGGCTGAGACCTGAAAATGAGACCGTCTGGTGAACATGGACCTTGACACACAAAGGCTTTGGGGAAGTCCTGAGGAAAGACAAGCTCATCTTTCTTCTAGCTATCCAGCAAAGTCAACACTGGGTGCGAGGCGCCAGAAAGGTCTCAGCGGAGTCCCCTCCGAAGCTTAAGTCAGTCTTTTAGAGAAGAGGGCAATTGTGAAGGAGAATTTTATCCATACCTGTCTTACTACCACCCCATGTCTTATATATACACACAGAGAGAGGAGGAGGAGGAGGTAAGGTGCCGAGGGGACATCGATATGGGGAAGCTTACTGTCCTTCTCGTACAGAGAGGTACACTGTCACATGGAGACACACATCGATGTCGATTATGAGGAAAGTTACTAACAGGGATAACGTGATGCATGGTTCTAAGGGATGACCTCCCGCTACAGTTCGAGCAAGAACTTCACCTTGCTCGTTGGCTGGAGGCCGGGAGACTGCCGGGATAAGATTGTGGCCGAGGTATATGACCGAGACATCTAACATGGAGAATATGGTTGAACAAAGGTATATGGCCGAGATATATGGTCGAGATATCTAACATAGAGAATATAGCTGAGCCGAGGTATATGACCGAGATATCTAACATGGAGAATATGACTGAGTCGAGGTATATGACCGAGATATAATGCATTTCTAATGGACTTGAGTCTTTTTATATTCCCTTTGACTGGGTTTATCCTTGGGTTTCGCCTCAGTTTGACTATTGACTTAATCTTGCCATATGACGAGGGATATTTCTCCCACATCATAGGTATCTCCCGTTAGTCTAGTCGAAGGAGACGTAAGTCCGACTGACTAGACTTGTGTCAGACACATTAAAAAAAACATGTAGAGTTGACCTTCGTTACTGAGGTGGAGATACTGAAGGAGAGATGGTAACTTCAAAAGTCGTCCTAGTTCGAGACTAAGGGAATAATATAATATGCTGCCCCGACGACTTTGAATATAATGCACCGAACTGACAACCTTACGCGTGAACGCCTTAGCCGAGCTAAGGAAATAGATGACGCCGAGCTGACGACTTTGCTCATGGATGTCTTAGCAGAGCTAAGGAAATAGATGTGTGTCGAACGACGAGTTTGTTGACAGACGCCTTAACCGAGCTAAGGGAATAAATGTGCGTCGAACCGACGACTTTGCTGATGGATGCCTTAGTTGAGCTAAGTTGCGGTCTAAGGTAGGGTTGCTGCCGAGATAGGGTTGCTACTGAGGTAGGGCTGCTGCCGAGATAGGGCTGTTGCCGAGGTAGGGCTGCTGCCGAGATAGGGTTGCTGCCGAGCTATAGCTG
>JBAMHZ010443192.1:0-10000 GCA_037177395.1 Alpinia galanga | reverse complement strand
CACTTGTCGCACTTCCACTTCTTCTCGCCGTGCTTGCGGCAGAAGTGCTTCTTGATGCCGGTGAGGTCGCCGAGGGCGCGGGCGGGGTCGTGGTGGACGCAGGAGGGCTCGGGACAGAGGTACACCCGCCGGCGCGGCGCCTCCTTGGAGTTCTTCAGCCGGAGCTTCCACGGCAGGTTGTGGCCGCGGCGGTGGAGCTGCAGGTTCTGCTCCCGCTGGAACCCCTTGTTGCACACCTCGCAGACGAACCTGTTCGTCGCCATCAGCGTCGTCGGCGACAGCGCGATCACCTCCGCGTCAGGATCTGCTCAACAGTTTCACAGCCCCACACGCATGTGGATTCGGTATCAACGCCATGATTGAATAATTAGGGTTATCAATCAGTCCAAAATAATAATAATAATAATAATAATATATGCATATGCATGCACTAGGATTGAGGATCGATGGAATTCTTGTTCTTCAAATAAAATACGAAGCTCAACAAAAGGGATAAGATTCAGATAAACCGATCGACCGATCGAATCGAATGACGAACAAAAAAAAGTTCCTTTTCTTCTTAATTCTTCTTCTTATGATGTAGAGAGGTGGAAGATTTCCTGTACAATTATAATTTTCTCGTTTGAAGTAATCATTTGATGGTCGATCAAAAGTTCTGCCTGACCTAATATCGATGGCGTGCCATGAGCAGAAACTGAGAAAAGCATATTCCCCTCAAAAGGAGAAACTAACAAAATTAAATCGGAAAAACACGTGGAAATAAATGCAAATCGGAATTTGCTCAAAAAGGGAATAGATCCGCAGGAAGATGAAAATACTGTAAAAAGAAGAGAAAGAAATAGGAGAGAAAAAAAAAATTCAAGCTTAAGTGTTTTCAGATACTTGCTTGGATTCCCTGGTTGGCTTCTTCTCTTCTTTGCAGCTGCGGCCACTGCGGCGGCAGGTGCCGAAGAAGAGGACTGTTGCTGAAGCTGATCGGGTGGTGTTGTCTTCATCTGATTTTGGAACTGTTCCTCTTGATCTCTAATTCCATGGAAGGGTGACGACGAGGAAGCTGATGCCATTTTCTGAAACCAAGAGAACCTTCTTTTCTACCTACTTGATGGCGATCTCTCTCTCTTTGGTTTCTTCTTCCTCTAGCTTCCTTTGACTCTTTCTCCCGAATGGAACTCTCCCCGGCTCTCCACTCCTTTCCTCTCGATCCTTAAAGATAAAGACAGTAGAGAAGAAACCCCCAAAATCCGCAGCACTAATAAGAACAAAGAAAGCTGAAAACTAATCAAACAGTTTTCAAGGGAACAAACAAGGACGACGATCTCCTCTATCTCTGATTAATTCTTCCGTTCATCCATTTCTTTGACACTCCTCCCTCCTCCCTCCTCTACCTTCGGCCGGCCCCTTGCTTCTTCCCACCATCAATTGAGAGTCCGGAGACAACAAAAGGGAGAGAAAAAAAAAATGGCCCAACAAACTAAATAAGTGCTTAAATAAAATTGAGAGAGAGAGAGGGTGTGGGGAGAGAGAGATTACGGAGGAAAGGGGGCGTGGAGCAGGCAAAGGGTGTCGTTATGTGGAGAAGAATGGGGCCACCGACTGAGGGGCTTTGCTTTCACCCATCTCCTCCAATTCCTCATCCGATTCTGCCCTTGTTTGGACGAATTCAAGGTGAAATGGAAAAGAGAACAGATGAACGTATGAAAATCTTTGTGAAGATTTCGCCTCCACCATCACTTTGTTTTCGTCTCGATCGCTAGCCGAAAGCAAAACAAACAGTGTAAAAAAAAAAACAAAAAGAGAGGAGGAGGAGGAGAAGGAGAAAAGTAAACACTTTGTTTGTGTAATTATGTTGCAAAGTGTTCTGGCCTTGCAATGTCAGAAAGAAAGCTGAAAGAAGAAGAAGAGACAAGCCGATTAGCTTATTGACTATTCTCAAATATATTTTTGTTCTGTTTCTTTAAAAAAAGAAAGAATTCTTTTTTTTTTTTGGTTTTCAAATTAAGTTGTTTATTAGAAATCTTATTAGTCTATTTTAAGTCGACAAGTTATGAGATTTGCTTAAGAGATACTCCATAATTTGAATGTTCGCAAACAATATATAATTAAACACTAAACCTATTATTATATATCCTCTTTAATTATGATTTTATATCTCATTTGAAAGAATCTAATCTTATCAAGCTAAAATAACATTATATTTAATATCTAATGTGATGATAATATAACATTAATCTGAGAGTCATTAATTATATAGTAAAATTTAGATTTGGAAAAGTGTGTATAGAGTAATATTTAGTGATAAAATGCTTGTGATAGGTAATCAAAATCAAATAAATTAAATTATCACTAAAATGTATAAAATTTTAATCCTTCCTACTACAATTTAATATGATCATTACTTATAGAGCGATTGTGATGGGTGATCAAAGAAACTAATGGGGCAAAATTTCTTCCCTACAACAAATTCTCTCTTTTTTACTATTAACATATTATGTTATTGTGTAGGGTTAAAACCCTATCTGCATATAGATATATGTTGAATTGTAGAAATTATTTGTGAATAATTCATTAATAAACTTATTTGTTAACCTTCCTAATTAAACATCAATTAGAAATTTATTTTACTATTTATACAGTGCTAAATTATTTATAATATAAATTTTATATATCAGATCGATCGACTTTTTATTATCTAAATTATAAGTACGCGTCGATCTCGAAATCAAATGCTGAATCTTCAAAGATGAAAAAAAAATTACAAGAACCAAAAAACCAAATACCAGCAGTACTGCACAGTTTGTCCACTAGCGCATGGAAGCTTGTTGTTTGCATGGATTCTGGTTTCTAGGGTTTGGATAATTCTTGCCAGCTCCACGGGCCATGCAGGAAGCTGACAGCAGATAAAACAAAGGAACCTTGCGATTAGAACACCAGAGCCCATAAACAAGTGCTGATATAGGATTTCATAAGGATTTGATAGCTTTCCAGGCATTGTTTAAGCTCTTCTCTATTGCACCGGCCACCCTGGTACCAGATTTCTGTTCATTGTATTATTTTACTGTGCTGTGTTTTAATCAAGTTGCGAGGTCGAATAGAACATTTCACCTAATCCAACATCTGTTTATTTGCTTTTTGTTTTCAAAACTGGGAAGTGATATATATTTCATGGTAGCTTGTACAGATGTATTCATACAATTGTCGTTGTCTCTGTACCTGCACAAATCGCATGCTCATGGGTAATAGTTGAAATGAAAGAGTTGAAGAATTAATGGCAGAAGATTTCCTGCAGCTAAGTCCGTACTTGTTGGCTGAGACTGGCTCAGGGATAAGAGAATTAAATCCAAGTTTAAGCATCTGATCACTGTCTTTAATATTCTTGCTAGACTTGAATAAGTATATATAGGAGTTGATAAAAATAAAAATAAATGTTTTTCTTTTTTCAGTGTTAATGTTGTTCTTTTGACAGATTACTATGGATTTGCATGGCCCTTAATTATTGTAATCTAGCTATATATGTATATATACATTGTGATGCTTGAGAGGCTTACAAAATTAGGGGGGAGTCCTGCTTCACCTTTCATGAGTTTGAAATATAATTAACGCTGGTTTATAGATGTAGAAATGGATGTATAGTACTTCTACAAAATTTTGTGTGTCAATGATGGTTCAATCCCCTAAAATTCAAAAACAATATGGATATAGTAGGCGAAGATTAATGTAAGTATCCGTGAACACTTTCATTATCTATTAATTATTTGATCTCTTTAGATTTAAGGATTAAGATATAGTGTATAAACAATCGGACAGTGGATAACGGAGATGTTCACGAATAAGTTATGTAGGATAATATTTTTCTCTCTCTATATATTATATATATTGTTCTATTTTAATATTATATTATTTCTTCTATAATGTTTAATTTATTTTTTTTTATTTTTAATCTTTTGTCTTATTATTTTCTTAAGAATTTGATGTGTGAATATATAGTATTTTATTAGACTCATTTTCATATTGGAATCTAAAAATCTTTATACTCGATTACTCTATATTATATTTACTTGGATTCAAAATATCTCTTCGTTCTCTACTCCATTCTGATCGGGTATTGAATCCTTCATCAAATTCAAAAGAAATTGTTATCTCTAATCGCGGAGTAGAGACAACATATGAATACTTTAGAAGATTATTGCCTTCAAGAGCTTGTCTTGTCTTGGACAAGCATTGTATAGAAGTCTTACGTACAATTTAATTGTGTTTTCTCTATATTATTGCCTGCATATAAGAGACTATCCATTTGGGAACGACGACCGTCGTATGTCTTGGAGAAGACCTATAGCCCGGGGCGATGCCTGTGTCGATCGATCGCTGAATCTGGCAAATTGAGAGAGAAAGATGAGAGCGTACCTTCGGCAGTGTGACAGGTAGTGGAGTGACCATGAGACGAAGTAAAAAAAAGGAAGAATTATATATGATTTACGAGATAAAAAAAATTTCATTACAAAAATTATGACAAGTTTGCGATGAAATATACAGTTCATTATAAATTTTATAATGAATTCTATATTCGTTGTAAATTTAGCAATAAATTTCATATTCATCGTAAAATTTATAACGAAAGATAAAATTCGTCACTGAATTTGTGACAAATTAAAATTCGTCATTGAATTAGCGACAAATTTTAAATTCGTTATAGAATTTTTATTTCTTTTTTACTTTATTTTTTGACAAATAATTAAAAATTTCTGACAAAAATATTTCATTGCGAAATTTATCAGAATATTTGCCACAAATTTTAAATTAATTCGTTGTAATATTTACAATGAAATTTGAATTTGTCACAATATTTTAGGACTAATTTTATTTTTATTGTAGAATTTGCATTGAATTCCAATTTCATTGTAAATTCTACGATGAATTCATATTTCATTGTAAAATTTTACAATGATTTTAATTTTTCATCATAAATTTGGCGATAAAAATTTAATTTCATTGCAAAATTAGAGACGATTTTTACGATGAAATTTTAATTTATTAAAAATTTCACATCAAATATATAGTTAGTACCATTTTCTAACGATTTAAGAATTTAACACTAAATTCATTATATATTTGTATTGAATTTTTTTCGTTCTTAATATTCATCGCTAATTTAGTTTTTTTTTTATATAGTGATCTTGAGATGGCAAAGCACCTCTTCTTTCTATAAAAAAAAATGGAACTGTCACATTAGTGGCCCCCCATCAGCTTCTCCTATTGAGGAGGGGGTAAATCAGGAACTCAAGTGTGGCAAGTGCAAAGGAGGGAGTCAGTCAATGATCTAGAATTATGACCTCCCCGAAAATTGAACTTGCTCACTTAAGAATTATCCCTATGTATTTACGAATCAAGTCAGCCCCGAGGGCTAGCATCTCTTCTTTCTATGCTTATGCTTATGATAGAATGACTATATACGGAGGATATGATTAAAATGTGGCTAATAAAAGACAGGACATTTGACTATTTTGTGTATGATTCACTAAGCATGAATGACCGTAAATCATTGTTTTTTTGAGCGAAAAAGGAGAGGATAAATACAGAGAATATCTATAGAAGGATATTGTATAGTACTAAGATATAAAATACAAAAGGATAATGTTGTACATTTTGGGGCTAATAAATTAACACATATACTTATAAAAAAAACTAAAGAAAAACAGATAATAAAGACATACCATCAGAAATGATATGAAAAGATAGAACATAGGACAATGCAGCATCACCATTTGACAATAACATGCTTCCACTAAATTGTTGTCCACATTCACAGAAACATATATTGAACCAATAAAGCATGAAGTTTTTCTTGCCCTTTATCCTGTTGTTTGCAAGGGGCACATATAGATGTAAGAGTCCTGTTCTGGATGTGTTTCTTTCGATTTTTAAGTCAATCTCTAATGTCAAAAGAAATTGAAAAGAGAAATAGAATGTTGGAGAGAGAGAAAAAATTAGGCAAGTTAAAAAATAATTTAGATTTATAAAATGATTCGATTCCCTTGAGAATGCAATCAAAATATGAAAAAGATAATGAATTTATAAGATGAAAAAAATATTTTTATTGATAAATTTTATAGCAATTGTAAGGGGCATATACAAAGTCAGGAGTCCTGTTTTCCATGCGTTTCTTTTGATTTTTAAGTCAATCTATGAGGTCAAATTAAGAAATTGAAAAGAGAAGTAGAGTGTTGGAGAGAGAAAAAAAATTAGGTGAGTTAAAAAATAATTTAGATTTATAAAATGATTCGGTTCAATTTATTGAAATTAAAATTTCACATTAAAAAGATATTAAAAAAATCATAAATTTATAAAATAAAAAAGATATCTATATTTGTATAAGGTCTTTTAAGTATAGTTTGAAAATAAATCCATGATCAGATTTAGATCTAAAATGTATAATATCATATTATTATGTGAGCAGAGATATAGAATAGAATCTTTGTTCAGCATGGACAATAATATAATATAATCAATGAAATTAAAATTAAAATTTTATCATTACAAAATACTATAAAATAATTACCTTACAATAGTTCTTTTTAAGTCTTCATATTTTGAAACATTTGTACAATAGCTTTGTTATCAATCGTTAAAAATACATCTTTCTCTACATAAACAATAAGACTATCATTCATCCAATCATCACCCATTCTATTGCGCAACCTGTCTTTTACAATTCTTATGGCAGAAAATACTTTCTCTACAGTTGCAGTCTCAACTGGTAAAATTAATGTTAATGTCAATGTCAAAAGCTTATAAATCAACGAGTATATCATATTTTTCTTTGATTTAACTAATTTCTTTGAAAGATCACCAAGGCTTTTCAATCCTTGAAATGCTTTGTTAGAACACATATCACATATGTAGGTTTCAAGTTGATCATCAAGTATAAGGAGATCAAATCTTGTGGATAAAATTCAGCTAGTCACACCAATTTTTTCTTGTCAAAAGCTAAACATGAATTTTGTGGACACAAACGAGCTACACAAAGGAGTAACTCTATAGTTGCCTCTGAGAAATGATCATTTAACTCTTGAACTTACATATCAATAACACCATAAAATAAATCAACACGATAGTGATGTAAATTTATCACTTTAGGTGGATTACGATGCATGGGGATGACCACGTGATGCCTAATGTGTAAACATATTATCCATTCTGAGAACATCAATATAATGTTGATGACAAAAAGAGTGAACGTTTTCTAAAAATGAATCCCAACCATCATCTCTTATACTTTGGAGTCGGTGTTTACATACTTGTATCAAATTCATTGCATTCATAATATCCTGATCTTTCTTTTGTAATGCCTTCGACAATTCACTTGAAATCCCTAAGACATGTTTCATCAAGTGTAGATTGAATGCAAAATCAAATGTAAGTATTGACTCCAATAAATTAAATGCCTCAATTTTTTTATCAGGAGAGTTGGAATCATCTTCTGAAATCATTTCAAGACGTCACTGACAGGAGAGAACATAGAAATCAAGTTGATCAAAGAATTGTAATGTGACCCCAAACGTGTATCTCCAGCACGTTGAAGTGTAGTTTCTTGATTAAGTCCCCGACCACTAGAAATATCACCTCGCTCTAATGCCTCAATAATAAAATCTGAATGTTTCTCTCGAAGAAGATCAGAACGTTTGCAGGATGATCCAACAATATTTACCACATCACCAACAATACGAAAAAAATTAGAAATTGGAAGATTTTTCTTAGCCACGGCTATAAGAGCTAGTTGAAGTTGATGTGCAAAACAATGTATGTAAAATGCACATGGGTTCTCCTTTAAAATGAGTGCTTTTAGACCATTAAACTTGCCCTGCATATTACTTGCTCCATCAAAACCCTGTCCTCTCAATTTAGACATACTCAAATTATATTTAGAGAATATCTTATCAATGACAGCTTTAAGTGAGAGTGCTGTGGTACTGGTAACATGTTCAATTCCAATAAAGCGCTCATTTACATGCCCATTATTATCCACATAACGCAAAACAACTGACATTTGCTCCTTTGCTGACACATCACGAGATTCATCAACTAAAATAGAGAACAATGAATCACCAATATCTCTGATAATAATATTAATCGTTTCAGTTGCACAAGCACTCACTATATCCTTCTGAATATCAGGTGATGTTAACTTGCAATTTTTAGGATCGTTTTTCAATATCACATCATTAATCTCTTTATTATGAGCACCTAAAAATTCCAATTGGATAAGAAAGTTACATGGATTAAGAGAATCTTCAGTTTCATCATGACCTCGAAATAAACTCCCTTGTCGCAATAAAACTCTGATACAATCAATCGAAGAATTGAGACGAATGTGATAATCATTTCACAGTTTCTTTGTTTGTTTGCACATAACGATTGAATGTGCTCATCTTGATTCATGAAAACTTCACAATTTATTCAAGCTTTATGATGTTCAATGTCATGCTAGCTAACATGAATATTTAACCTATCTTTACTATTCTAGTTTGTAAATCCTTCGCTAACAAAAGTCTCCCCTACTGCTTATTTTCTATTAGTTGTCTTGAAAAGATAACAATACAAACAAAATGCGATATCTTTTTTTCTATACTATATTTCAATCAATCACCAAATTCCTTAACCATGAAGGATTGAACCGTCTAAATTGACTTACTCCAAATTTTTGTTTTGGAAATTCATAGCCGAAAGGTTGACATGGACATGGACCCTTTTACAAATATGTCTTTCAAACTTGATCTATAATGTTAGCATTATAAGCATAAATTAGAATCCTTAGTCTGGGATCCATTAGTAGTTGTGAAAAATCAAATTCTTCACCTTAACATTTTCAATATTTTGTTCTTTCGGTTCTTGATCCTTTCTTTTAAAAAATCTATGCATTATAGATATAGTGGTTTCCTAATAAAAATAAATAAAAAAAGAATTAATAATACAAACTTAAACACTAACATCTTAAAATTAAGAATCTATGACATATAGAATAAATTATCTTTTCACTCTAAATTTCATTCCTTAAGTAGTACTCAAACACTTGTATCTCATACAAATCAAAATTCATGCTAATGACTTGTAATATGATGTTAGTAAACTTTCTAAAGTTTGCTCACCCTAAAGGAAATAACTTGAGCAACAACACAAGAGATCAAACCTTAATAGTCCCTATAAATATGAGCACATATGGAAGTCAAGATCTAATTATTGAACTCTTCATGAGCACCTCAGTCAAATTATAAAAATACCACATTCAAAAAAGAAGCAGAATGAACCAGCAAAATCCACTAAAAAGTAGAAGATTAAACAATTCAATATAGATTATCTAAATTCCAAAGAAGAGGAGGGGCAAATCCTCAAAAAAAAAAAAAGCAAGGTGTTGCCTAGACCAATCCTAAATCCTAATCACCTCCGATCCCTACTACCGGACAAGCACTTCCTATGACAGTCGTAGATCCGAATGTAATTCCAGATGAGGTCAAGCACAAGCAAAAAATAAGAAACTTTAGAGATCTAGATGGGAGGAGATAAGAAACGGATGCGAATATACGCTACCTTGACTTCCTATGATGGAGGGAGGTCAGGGACTGAAATCTTGGGGATTCACCCTATGAAGGAAATCCTAGATCGATTACTTCTGATTCGCTGCCCTCTTTTCGCCTCAGTGATTTTGACAGTGCCCACCTGTGACATTACACCTCCCAAATGCACGCAGGTCGAACAAGGGCTTCAACTCCTCTCGGCTATCGCTTCGGGTTCTGCCCATGCCCAAATCACACTTTACTCCAGGCAATAAATATTAAAAATTAGGATAAAATTGATAAAATATTAATAAATTCAATATTTAATGTAAGTGGATAAGAAATCTGATAATAAATGTTGAAAATTTGTTAGAAATTTTGTCAAATGAAGACAAAATTAAGGAATGAAATCGATGACATATAGAATATTTACTATTTACATATTAATTAAAAAA
>JBAMHZ010443183.1:0-10001 GCA_037177395.1 Alpinia galanga | reverse complement strand
ATCCAATGTAACTTTTGCGACAAAATATATAATTGGAGCTCTCTTGTAGAAGATGATCCAATTTGTTTCATTTTCTGCATGATAACAAAATAACACATGAACTTTGTAAAAAAAATCACATAGTTTAGTAAATTTATACGAATTACAATGACAATGACAACATAAAAAAATCTAACATTTGGAGATGATGGCAAGTTTGAATCTTGAATCTTCAGCATTTGTCGAAGGATGTGATTTTTCAACTAAATGTTTGCACAGAGAAAATTTGGCTTGGTAATTTGGGCAGAGAGGTGGCCGCATAAGAGGAGTTTAGCGAAGAAGGGAGGAGGGTTACCATTTTTATAGGACAATATAATTTGGTCAGGGCAAAAATACTAGTGAATAGAGTTTGGCCAGAGAATAAAGGTCGGAGAATAGAATTTGGCTAAAGAATAGAGGAGCTGGTGATGTCGAAAAAAATGTTAGAGAATAGAGTTTGGCCGAAGAATGAGGTTAGGGTATTTGGAGAGATTTTAGGGTTAGGTTTCATCTGCTCGCCTTTTCAAGAAGAAGGTGCACCATTTGTCAACAGTCGATGGTCGAAAACTGATGTGACATGGTGCACACTATCAGAAACACAACCATTGTCGGAAATGCAAGCGCTCAGTAGGATTGAGCATTTGTTCGCCTTCACTTTCTCCTTCTCCTTCGCCCACCTTTTGAACATCATTGTTTGAATTTTTTTCGGCGATTTACGATGATTTGCACCCATGCGGTAATGTGGCTCGGACTGTGCTTTCGGTTCAAACGAGCACAAGAAGAATATACGATTGAGTAAAGCGATAAATTCGGAAAGTGATACGTGATTTTATAATTACAAAAGATAAGTACAGAATTTGGGTATTTGTCAATTTTGAAAACATGAAACGGTAAATTGCTGGAAAAAATATATATATACGAACTAGTTATATATTTTTGGAGGCATTAAGTGATTTAAGTTTCACGAGACCCTGAGCGAATTTGACGACTATTATGGTAGGCTATTCAAATATTGATTCTTCTAATGCGACGAACATATGGTTATAAAAATGTGAATGTATTATTGTAAAATATTTTTACCGTGTTGAATGCAAATGGGCTGATGTATCGAGATAAATATTGATGTTTTCATTTTTTTTTTTAGTTTAAAAAATATTCACAATAAAATTCTTCATTAAGCATATCCTCCTATTTAAAAATTAAACTTATATTTAAATAAATTTTAAAAAATAGATAGATAATTATTATTGTAAATACATTCATTTCAAAGATCATCAAATAATTAAACTAGCTAGATATATGAAAGTTATGTGAATATTTTTACATTAGATGTTATGAAAAAAAATTTGAATTTCTAAATAAAATATGAAATTTTATTACCATATCACTAAATATTTTATAATAATAATTACTAATATCATAGATATAAATTAATCTTATGTGCAAAATGACAGTCTCAATTTAGTGGATAGAACAAATTAAAATATATTATGTTGCCTAATCAATTAAGAAATACATTAGGCTATCATTCTACTATGAAAAATAGGAGTATTTGTTCTAATACACATAGATTCACAGTAATCATTATTTAAAAGATAATTTATTTCTTCTATAGTGATTTAATTGAGTATAATTGTGCATGTTATTTATTGAATTATATTTATTTGGATGATTTGTTGTGGTTTTCAGGAAGCTAAGTTCATTCTTTTCATGAATATAATTTGCTTGATATCTCTCTAAATTGATCTCTCTCAAATATTTAAATAGAGAAGACAATTATAAAATAAAGCAATGAATAAAAGTAATTTAAAATTTTTGAGAAAGCTAATTAAAATAATTTAAACTTTTTAATTAAATAAATAAAAGTAATTTTTAAAGATGAAATATAATAATACTAAGATGATGTAAACTTCATTAACATTGAATTTGTTATGAGGTTCAACCTTTTTCTCCTCCTTTTCTATTGTAAACTTTTGTTTTTCAATTTTGTTAAGAATAATATTTTTATAGAGGTCGATAAATCAATAAATTAACGATGGTGATCAAACAAAAACAATAAAAAAAATATAGATCGCAATATATGTGCAAAATAGGTGGTGGAAGAAATGATGCGTATACATGATAAGAGAAAAGGATCGCAACAGTCGACTGTGTATAATATAACTAGTATTAAGACCAAGCCATTAGATTTTGTGTATGATAAAATACCTCAATGAAAAAGGAACTCTCACCCCTTTAATTACATGACAATAAGACTTATTAATAAAATAAAGACAGATTCTTTCAATAAAATCTCTAATTGTTTTTTTTAATTAAATATTCTTGTAATTCTCTTATTATTTTCTAAGAAATATAATAAATTATAAAAAAATAACAACTAAGATCATTTTAAGTTTATCATTACCATGTTAGATAATATTTTAAATTTTGGTTAGGTGCCTTAAGAAGGTCTATGGGAAAGTTTTAAAGGTACGTTAATTTGGTCACCTAAATCTAATTAAGGTTTTTATTGATTTTATGATTAATAAGGGTAATACAATCAATTATTCAAAATTTTCAAAAGTCTTTTGCATAAATAAACACTCATTTAATATCATTCAAAGGCATTATAATAAATAATGTTAAAACTATATTACAAATTAAAATCTCCAAACAAATAAATTTTTATTGTATTATTCAAGATTAAATCAAACAATATAAATTATATTTTATTTACTTAGTAATGACATAATTAAAATTATGTATAAAAAAATATGGAACTGCCATATTAGCAGCCCCCCTCAGCTAGAGCTGGTCCTAGAAGCCCAGGGCCTGAGCGAAACAATAAAAGGGCTCTTTTCACTAAAAAAATTTTATTTTTAGTCCCCTTCCTATATATATTTTTTTAAATAGGATTTTGGGCCCTGGGCAAGGGCCCCGGCAGCCCTCCCCCAGGGCCAACTCTGCCCTCAGTTGTTCCTACCGAGGATGGAATAAATCAGGAATTCAAGTATGATAAGTGCAAAGAAGGGAGTCGGTCGATGGTCCAGAATTATGATCTCTCTGGGAATTAACTCCTGTCCGTTATAGAGTTATCCCTGTGCAAAGTTAGCCCTGAGTTATGCATGATAAAAGAAGAAGAGGAGAGATGAGAGTCGTGATTCTTACCGAACAAGAGTAATGCCTTGGATCCAGGAGGACACGGTGCTATGATAATAAAGATAGAATTTGTATAATATATTTTAATTATTATAGTGTGTCAAATGACCCTCTTTGTTTAGGCATATCTTAATAGAAGTGCATTAGAATAGGAAAACATTTGGGCCATATTTTTTTCTTAAAAAAAAAAAGAAAGAAAGAAAACGTAAAAATAGCACATCAAATTAGTGAGAAGAATAGCATTCTATGTCATATCTCTTGTCTTAGCTCTGAAAGATATCCCCACCCCACAGGAGGAAGAACACACATATATATATACTTACGCTAGCTGTCTAAACTTATTAATGATCCAAGAGACATGCAGTGCTCGACCCTGATCTAATCCCAACAGAACTAATGCCCATCAATCTCCCAAAAAGTGACCCCCAATTGCACTGTCTCACTGACCTTTAATTCGGAGGCCAACCATGACCGAGAGAAGCACCAATTCCCCCCTTACTCCATGCTCTCATTTTAAGCATGCTTCTGAAAGAGGGAAAAAAAAAAAGCTAAAAGGCTACAGATAGGCACGAGATGTGCCCTTCCTTTAAGTGCAGGATTCCATGCTCGACTGATCTGAGTATCCATGAATTACCGCCGTATTATCTGATCAGCACCTCTGAGATTAAATCCGCGCGTTATTCTTCACCGCTAGCTATCGAGGTCGAACGGGCGTCCGCAGTCAGTCAGCTCGCTCAGATCCAAAAAAACACCGCCGATCCCTTTTTGCCATAGCGGAGAAGGCAAGCCACGCCGGGCGCTGCATGCGCCTGCTCGCTCCGGGCACGAAAATCCGTGGCCTTTGGAGCTCCGAATATCGACGGATTCCGGTTCCCGGTTCCAATCGCGAGACAATATATTCCATTCCTCAGGCAGCCGATCGAGCGCTCGCCACGACGCGACGCGAGATCCCGAGTGTCGCCGCTCCAACGCTTCCTTCGATGGTACCTGCTCCAACGCTTTTATAGATGTGCGGCCTCGCCTGATGACGACGATGATGTTGGATTTTTTTTAAATTTAGAGAAATAATTATTCCTAATATTTGATTGGTCAATCCTTATCCATAGGTCGGAAATGACATAAATTTATTAATATTTAATCCTGCACGTGGTTTAAAATTCTATCGCATGTTCTTGACTGCGCCAACTGAAGCGGACGCCTCCGTTCGTTGCGGAGTGCGTGGAGAAACGGTGGCGCGCGCCTTAATCGAGTGTTGACTCGGCCTCTCGTTAACCCCGGGCACAGATCTGCTGACGGCGAACCGCTATACCAAAAGCTCGGCGTTGATTGGCCCACGCACCGGGCTCCTTCCCTCGGCGTTTTTCCGGATGGCCCACCCGCTTAATTTACCCAGTGAGGCCCACACTGCTTCTGCCCTCCTTGCCACCCCGAAACATCTATAAATGTTGACGAAGGTGGCAGGTTTGAGCTAAAACATTCCTTCCATCCTTTTTTTCCTTGAATTTTATTCCCCAGCTATTCTTCCACTGTTTGTCTCTCGCTCGAGCCGTATATATTGAATTACCCGAAAGGAAGAAAAGAAATTTGTTTTAAATTGTTTTTATATTTGTTACAGTATTATTAATTAATATCGAGTCGGCGAAAAGATAAAAAGCAGCATGCGGCAGGAGGAGGAGATCCATCCGAGGTCGCCCGCCGAGCAATTCTCCATTGTAGGTACCTCTTTCATTTTGATTTTTATTTTGTAATTTTGATTCTATTTTGGTTCGTTGTCTGTTCTTGCGATTTTTGGCCCTTTTTGATCGGACTAAAAATTATCCATCTTCGTTCGATCGATTGAGCTGCGGGAAGGACGAGCAGCTAGTGTGCTCCCGATGCAAATGAGCTATTGTTTGACCTTTTCAATGGATTTACTGAAATCCCGGATCATTCAAACTTGTTATTATTATTATTATTATTTTAAATTTTCATTATTGATCTCAGCAGAATAAATCGAGGATCGATAGAAGTAGTTGCTCGGCCAACGATTGTCCTTGCGCGATGCCTTTCTTCGGATGTACACGGCGTGAGGCACCGCGAGAAGAACCCTATCCGTTAATTGTTTGGACGAGCCAATCGAATGGGGAATTTATCTTTTCGATAATTTGTCTTATACTTCGGTTTGGCAATAATTAGCTCGAAGGTCTTGAAGCTTTCCGAGAAAGATCTCGTTGATCGATCCATTTGATTCCACTACGTGTCAGCAGTTCAGTGGATTTGGAATAGTTTTTTGTTTTTGTTTTTGTTTTTAAATCAAGCTTTGTATTTGACATTGACAGTGCCGGATTTTGAATTTTGAAATGCCACTTTCGGAGATGTTTTGATTTTGAAAAAATGGTTGCTTGAAAGCAGGAAGAGGAGTGCATCTCCAGCTCCGATGCTGCTCGGATCTTGAACTCCTGCGACGAATCCGTGGTCGTCGACGAGGATCTCTTCCCGTCGCCGGACCACCTGTCGTCCCTCGCCAGCCTGCTCCGCCCGGATGAGGAAGTCTTCTCCGCTTCGTCTGCCGCGGTGAGCGCCGGAGGATTTGCATCCGCGCCTCCCCCCTGCTACCCGAACGATGGCTCTTTCTCCCCCTTCAATGCGCTCGATGCAGCCGCGCTCTCCGCTCTCCTCGATGCGCCTATGGGGGCGCAGCTGCCGAACCCCGGAACGGACGTCGACCTACTCGCCCAGGGCCGCTACACCGGCCAGTCCGCCTGCTCCTCCTCGATGAACCTCCCGCTCATCGGCTTTCCGCCGCCCTTCACAGGGGATCCTCACTATTCTTTCGAAGACGAGATCTCGGTCATCGACCCGGCGACGAGCGGGTATGCCGCGGCGGCGGCCCGGTGTCAACCGAATCGGCTATGCGAGGGCGAGTACTTCGCCACCGCGGCGGCGGGGATACCGCAGCAACAGAAGCAGTCGGCAGGGCTCATGGGGATGGAGTTGGCGCCGCCGTGCTTGGCTCTGGACGAGGGCGGAATGGGGTCGATGCTGTACCGGAGCGCGATTGGCCGAGGAGAGGCGGCGAGGGGTTTCTTTTATGCGGGAAGGGGGATGATGAGCATGCCGACGACAGTGCCGGAGGCCGGATTCGTGGGACCTGCTCATATGGCCAAGTATCAGAGATTGGACTGTGGTCTGGGGGTGTACGGACAAGAAGTCGCGCTGCAGCAAGCCTTCGGCTCGCAGGTATCAACGCATTAAATAATCAATTATGTTGATATCATACCAGAAATTCTTTCTCACTATATTCTGAAATTAATATACTAATTTTTGTCAACGATTTTTATGATTTTAAGAACATCTTGGAGAATATAAGAATATATAGACAATGGATTTCATTACTTGCAGCACTTAGCAAGAACACCATGCATGTTAGCTTGTTAAACTGTATGCCTCATTTCGTGCCAATCTTATGACGATCAAACTTTCTTATCCCTTTATTTCGAAGTATGGTCTATGCATATTACTGTTTCAGTAGTGTCATGTTGAACAATATACTTTACCTTGGCCCTTTTATAAAAAGATTGTGTGCACAGTTTGATATGTTTTGTAAAGGTAATTGGAGGATGTAGCCAAAACCTGATGGCTGGAACTAGCGGAAACCCGTCGCTGCTTCCAGCGCCTGAGGTGGTCTCATCGATGGATGACTCCAGCTTCAAGGTGGGTCGCCTGTCAGTCAAGGAGAGGAAGGAGAAGATCCATAGATACAAGAAGAAGCGAAACCAAAGAAACTTTAGCAAAAAGATCAAGGTAAAATGCATAGAAACTATTTTGTGAGACTCAGGGTTTGAATTGTATGCTTACAGAAATTCTTACATACAAATCTTGCAGTATGCCTGTAGGAAAACTCTGGCAGACAGCCGGCCTAGAGTGCGTGGGAGATTTGCAAAAAATGATGAGTTTGGCGAAGTAACAAAACCCAGCTCAAACGACCATGAATTCGAAGATGAGGAAGAAGTAATGCACTCTTCTCATTTCATCAAACACATTTTTTTTCTCAAGCACTAATTTATTTCATATGATGGACTTTATTTTATCGTTCTTCCTTAAATATCTGCTTGAACCAAGCAACATGGTTAAGTTGTAAGGTCTCATTATTGGACACCTACTGTAATACTTGTCAAACAGCAGAAATGACAAAATCAAAGAAGGTAACAAAGAACTAAGAGGCTTAAGACTTAGGAACACATCAAATTCCATTCATATTTCACGATTCAATTTGAGGAGTTGCTTACAAACTCAACTACTTTGCAAAATAGCCCCAATGACCCAATCACATGTAACAAACCACTGAAAATTAGCCTTAATCAGACTTGGTTCATTAAGACTGATCTTTTGTTTCAGGAGATTGAGCAGCACAGTTATGAGTTCCCTAACGCACTGCTACATTTTTGTAGATGATGGTGAAGGAAGAAGATGAGATGCTAGACTCGGATATCCTTCCGCACATTAGCGGTGTGAATTCCTTTAATTTCCCTGTTGAATCTTGGATATGATCAGCGCCCTCAAACGACTCAATAAGTTTGGTTATTGTTTGTCATTTGCTGCCATAAGCATTCATGGTTCAGCAGCTTATACAGCTAATAAATCCTTCCAATAAAATGGCATGGAGATCAATGTTGATGCCACAAATTTTTCTTCCAGTTGTCATTGTTGCATGTTATGAAACATGCACATCGTGATTTGTACAACTTCAAAGAGATACAATAACAAAACCCATGAATGCAAACCTAGCTGGTGAGGTTTGTGACTTTCCTGTCAACATGTCTGATGTACCCATGTACCCAATTTAGGACCTTCCTTCTGTATGAATTTTTGGGAATTGTCCTATTCTGAACTAACCGTCTCTTTCATCTCCATGTTATGTGTCTATCCAATTGTTTTTTTTTCATTTATTATGATAATGGAAATAAAGCAAGGAATCATGTTGTGTTTGCCAATATGTTCAATTATGTTTTCCACTTCTCATGAATCCATATGTATAAGCATGAACAAGCCTTTTATAACATCCACGAGTCGGCACAATTGGTAACTATATGGATGTTTGCCACGTAAAATCTTGAGATTAATTTTTAGTAGATGTAAAATGTCTCACTGGATTCTTGACTTCCCCCATGCAAATAGACCACTATATTAGGGACAAAGTCCTCCCTGATGTATCATCCTTCATTATGTTGAAGGGCCGACTAAAACTTATGGTTATAAGGCTATGATGCGGCAGGAATTTATTGTGTCCTTTAAAGTTATCGATGAAGCCCTTGGATTGTCGATGATGCTTGCCTTTGCAAGATAATTGGACCTGCACAGAATAATATGCATCGGTGAATTTACTGAGAATTACTCCAACGAGGTCCCTCTGATGCTTAAGTCTCCAAGTGACCAAATAATAGAATGAAAATAGAGAAAATAGCAAGAGAGAGTGAGGGAGTCCAAGCTATCCCTCCGAGTTTATCCTCCTCCATAGAGCATATACTTGTATATTTACTAGTATAAGATACCTTGGAGATCATGAGAAGTGGGTAAACACATCATAGAGAAATATGGAGCGCTTCATGGGGAAGTGAGGATTGTGGCTCATGTCCGTTTGTGATCTATCGAGTGGTAGCTTGGCTGAGCTCAGGAGATCAAATCGACTCAGTTTGGTATCTCGGGAGCTCAGGTCGACCACTCATTAACTCAGGTCAGCTCAGATCTACTCATCTAAGATCGGTTCAATTTAAGTCAACTCTCAACTCAGGTCGGTTCAACTTAAGTCTACTTAGGTTGGTTTAGGTCAGGTCAGTTCAACTCGGCTTAGCTTAGGTCTATCGCTCAATGCAATGGCTTAGTCGAATAAGAATGGAGCCACATGGGTGCATCCTGTTGACCTAGTCATGTTGGATACCCATAGCATCATGAGTCCGTTTTGCTAGTCAAGTCGAAGATCTATAGTGTACGAGACTCGATTAAAGTATCTAAGTCAACAAGATGCTAAAATGATTCTAAGTTGATAAGGTTGAGCTAATGAAAAGCTTGTGTTGGAAAAGTGGTTGCTAGTAGCATAGCATGAGAGGCAAAAAAAAAAAAAAAAAAGGAAAAAGATTAAGTTCAACACTAAATACAATAAAACCTAAGATGGAGATGCTTCTTCATTCCCAGATAGGAGATGATGGTGCTAAGGTGACCCTTTCTGAGAAAGGGGAATATAGTGGCGAGCTCAATTCGTGATTATGTTCGAATTAAGAGAGTTTAATGAGTGACCCTCCGAGAGGGGATGATAAGCTCAATTTGTGACTATATTCACGTCGGTAGAATTTGATAAGTTGACCATTTGAGAGGGGATGATAAGCTCAATCCGTGACTATATCCAAGTCAGGATAATTTGATGTGTCAACCTTCTGAGAGGGATGACAAGTTCAATCTGTGATTATGTCTGAATTGGGAGAGTTTGATAAGTTAGTCCTATAAGAGGGGATGACGAGCTCAATCCATGATTATATCTGAATCGGAAGAGTTTGATAATTCGACCCTATGAGAGTGAATGATGAATTTAATCTGTGACTATATCCGAGTTAGAAGAGTATGATGAGTTAGCCCTTCAAGAGGGGATGGTGAACTCAATCCATGACTATGTTCAAGTGGATAGAGTTTGATGAGTCAGCCCTTCGAGAGGAGATGCCGAGCTCAATCTGCGACTACGTCTAAGTTGGAAGAGTTCGACGAGTCAACCCTATGAGAAGGGATAGCGAGTTTAATCCGTGATTATATTTGAATCAAAAGAGTTTGATGGGTTGATCGCCTAGGAGGGGAGGACGAGCTAAATCCACGACTAT
>JBAMHZ010443173.1:0-10002 GCA_037177395.1 Alpinia galanga | reverse complement strand
TTAGAGATCTTCTTGCATGGAATGAGGCTTTGTTTAGCAAAATCTTATGGGACATCAAGTGTAGAACGAATTCTTTATGGGTCAAATGGGCGCATCAATATTATGTGAAAGGTGCAGATTTTTGGGCATGACAATCCAATGCTTCGGACTCTCCTTTGATCAAGAGACTAATAGAAATTCGCAACAAGATTTTGAGAGCCTCAAATGGAGTGGGAAGAGCTAACATGACAATGTTGGAATGGTTCGTAGGTGAAGCAAAAGGGGTTGTAAATGCATATCACTTTCTTATGCCAAGATCTTTGGAGGTAGCTTGGAGCTCGATCATATGAAGGCCAGAGATAATGCCAAAGCATCGGTTCACTTTATGGATGCTAGCAAATGGTAGTCTACGAACCAAGGATAGAATGGAATATGAGGCAAGCAAATATTGTGTACTATGTCGGCACCAAGAAGAGTCTAATCATCACTTATTCTTTGAATGCCCCATAGCTTGTGAATTATCATCCAAGGTTAAGCATTGGTTGGATATCAAGCAGAATTTTTGCACTTTTGATGAGCTCCAACAAGTCCTTGGCCGGTCATATAAGGGCGTAGGGCGAAAGATGAAGGCTCAGTACCTTGGCATTTCTAGTATGATTTATTACATTTGGAAAACACGTAGTAGGTGCCAACATCAAGGTATTGTCCCCAACACTCAATGGATATTTCACAAAATACAAATTAATGTGCATAAGTTTGTTGATTTCAAGCCCCCATGAAACTTGGTGCAGTCTGAATTTCAAGCATCATGAAGCTAATCATGGTTGCCTATAATATCCCAACTTCTTGCTGATTTATATGCTAGATTACTATCCAGTTGTGCTACACATGCTGTGATGTAGCTTCTTGATGTCTTGGGCTGATGCTATGCTTTTCTGTTGCTACGGAAATGAAGATTTGAAGCTGTGTTGCTGCTGTCTGATTGAAGGGTCTACTGTTTAGTGGTTATGCAATTTAGATTTGGTTGATGTTGTGTCTTGCTTTTATGTACTAATATGATATGTCTTGTGTGATTGCAAGTCCATGTAAAAAGGTTGCATATGTGAGTATGACTGTGGGTGGATTCTATGTATTTTGATGGGTAATTATATGCTTGTTTAAGAGAGATGTGTGGAGTCCTTACCTTGGCTGTGGGGAAACACCTAGCTATCTTGTATGATTTGATATTCGGTTTAAGAGTTTTTCCTTCCTAAATTAGTTTTATATATATGTACCTTTTTCCGCAATGAGCATGAAGATATTCCTAAAAGCTCAGTAGAATTGATACGAATATTTATCACATATAAAATATGATAATTTATCAGAGGAAGAGAAGGGAATTTAAAATTTTTGGGATCAAACGCAGCATAGGGATCTTACAACTTAACCCAAATAAAATATTTTGGGCCGGTTTAATCGATCGTCGATCAATCCGGCAACATTAAACGGTTCGATCTCAGTAATGTTCTCCAAAGGAAGCGTTGCTTTTCCAACTCCGTCGATTGATTCCCAATTTGTCTTCCTTCTCGCGAGTCGCAACCCTCGCCCCTTCCCGTTCTCGTCTCCTCGTCCCCGCCCCGCTGATTGTCGATCCTTTTTGTTCCCCAAATCAAGCCAAGTCTCGATCAGCTGCGGCTTCATTTCTTGCGCACGCGAATTCCCTGCCGGCTCCCGTTTCGGCGATTCTCCTCGCCTCCGCTCTCTCTGCGGTTGACGCCGAGGGAGAGAGGATGAGCTTCCAGGATCTGGAAGCGGGGCGACCGCTTGCCGGCCAGCGGGGTCTTACCAGCGGACAGCAGGATCAGACGCAGGCAGTTGCTGCGGGGCTGTTCCGGATCACTACGACCGTTCGCAACTTCGAGCGTCTGGTCAACACGATCGGCACCCCCAAGGATACCCTCGAGCTCCGCAATAAGCTGTGAGGAGCACTACCCTATGGGATTTTTTTTTCTTTCTAATTTCGTTCTATATTATTTATGCCACACCATCTCAATGCATTACTGATCGTTGGTATCGGTTGGTTTAATTTGAATTTGCCGCTGGCCTCTAGGTTGATGTGAATGTAGTTATGTGTAAAAAATCTGAAACAGGCTCGCTAGTTGATCCGTAAACTGGTATAATTTGGTTTCTTTATCTTTTTCATGTTAATTTACATGAATAAGTGATTCTCTTTCTTAGTCTTGCCTTGATATCAGAAATACATGGATTGAGTGATTCTCTTTCTTAGTCTTGCCTTGATATCAGCAATACATGGATTGATTCAATTTTAAAATCACGTCAATTTCTTATAAAGTCCTCAAGGATTATGATTCGTGCTCGCTCATTTGGACTCAAGTGGACAGTTTTTGTTCTGCAATGGGTGTTTTTTTTTTGTTGGCATTGCCCGATAGCAAGGTGTTGGAGGTCCTGAAAACCAATGGTTTTATTTGTTTGAGTTTACAGAGAATTTTGATCCACGACAAAAATGTTCACCATAATAGTTTGTATATCTTACATGCTTTCTATTTGGATATGCTCATTAATGCATTTATTGCTTATTTCTATCAGTTCCCTGTCTGTTCATTGAAGGTGTATGATAGAATTAGGTCCGTGTGATGGCCCTGCAAGGTTTTCAAGCCATATCTTAAAAGAACTAAATAAGTTTTCCTTCACACCTTAAGTTCTGTAATTAAGGAAGAACCTACTGGCACCTTTTCCTATTGTAGCTACAAAGTAAAACATGAAGAACAAACAAACAATCAATCTTTTCTATTCTCAATATCAGGAGTAGTGTCATTACTTCTAGTTCTTGAGCAATTTAAGCTGGAAAAATATGTGGTAGCTTACTAGCTTGTATTTAATCAGTTATAGGAGTAGCTAATATTGTTCTTCTACATTCCTATACGCCTTAATTGGAAAACATATGTTCTGTCTGTGCAATGCTTGTTTAGATTACTTACTTTGTTTCCAAGTTTCTAGTACTAAGGCCGAAAGAGATTTAAGATACTGAATTTGTTACTTGTTTGCATTTGATCATTTGCAGATAGTAGTTACCATTATTCTTTTATTCAATTTTATGAACTCTATATGTTCCCATGTTTGAAATCGTAGCAATGTCATAAAAATGCTTATTAATTTTCTTTGTTTATCCTAATGTTGCTAAAGCATGTCCATTAGTTTGTGTCTAGAAGTTCAGTTTGTTTTGACTTAACTTTTTTAGGTACTTTAAAGTAGTGTTTTTTCACATGTTCTTTGATTGCAAGATACTCATAGTATCTGGCATTTCTTGCAAATTACTATGCCAAACCTTTATGCCATAGTGTATATTTAATTCCCAGTGTGACTATTATATTAGCTTTCCATTTGATTTTTTGGACTGTGTTTACCCAGACATGTTCTCTCATCAAACCTATTTTGTGCCCTTGTTGTTTAACTTTATTTACTTTGCTGATAGGCACAATACTAGGCTACAAATTGGGCAGTTAGTTAAAGATACTTCTGCGAAACTTAAACAAGCTAGTGAAACAGATCACCATGTTGAAGTCAGTGTAAGTCTCAATTCTTTCCATACTTTTGAGCTTATTTGTTCTCTTTGCATAAACATTACACTAATTTGCTAGGATTGTAAATATACTGATTTGATGCTTAGTTGTTACACTTGATTGCTAGGAAGAAACCTTTTCCAACCTATATTTTTTTATGTTTTATTTATCATAGAAAGTATCATTGTTTCATTCAAATAGGAGGCAGAATGATATTCCAATCAGTTACTGTAAAAGGAGGAGAAAAAGGATATAATTATCTTGTATGTAGTTACTATTATATAATAATATGAACTATGATACTATCAAGTTCATTATTAACATAAAATCATTTTTTTAAAATCAACGTTATTTATTAAGGGGAGTCTTGGCACAATAGTAAAGTTATTGCCGTATAACCTAAAAGTCATGGGTTCGAGTCATGAAATAACCTCTTGCAAAGCAGGGTAAAGCTGCATACGATAGATCCTTCTTTGAAGCCCCACATTGACGGGAGCTTCGTGCACCGGGCTGTCCTTTTTTAACAACATTACCTTTTTATTGTTATATTTATATTGTGTTAAAGTATGATAGAATTATTATTATCTTTATCTTCAAATATAATAAAATGCAAATTTATGATAGAATAATATATAATTTAATCACCACACAATAATACCTATTTGTAATAATAGATAGCTTCAAATAATATAGATAACAATTATTATAAAATTCATGTTCATTATTCATGCATTGTGTTGAATTTTAAATATAAAAATAAAATAAAATATACATTCTAATAGTTCTTTTTAATTTTTTGGAACTACTTTATGTTTAAAATTTAAAGAAAGCAAAATTTATATGGATTTAGAGATGAATAATTAAATCTCTAGAAAATATAATACTTAGGTGGGTCTCAATTTTACAATTGAACATAGGTTTCCATTTTTTGATTGAGTTTCTCAATTTTGTCCTACTACTTATTGGGCCTAAACAGAGGAACATGGATTTTAGGTGTATATATATATATTGATTATAAATATTGTAATATTATCATATTATTAATTGAAAATATCAATTATTAATAATATAGATGGTTACTGCATTTGTTCCTTGATAGCTTGCTTTAGCATATACTTGTTCCTTGACCAATTACTTAATAGTTTACCACAAATTATTGAACGAAATATTTTTTAATAGTTAAATACGTAAGTATACTTAAATCCTAATTTACCCACCTTGTTCCTCACATGTGCAAGCATGTTATTTGCTAATGCCTCTTGCTCCCAACTTCATCCTCTTCTTTCAAGCTTGCCTTTTCTAGAGCTACACCATATAGCTAGAGGAGTGGATTACTCTTCCCTCTTTCTATGGATTGATTCATTCCTCCTGGTTGTGCAAATCTAACATTGGAGTTTTTTTTTGTGCTCTAACTGCGAGTCAGATAGCTACTTCTAGGGGACCTATTGCTTTGTCACTCTTGGATCCACTTTGGGTAAGCCAAACTGGACCAAAATCAACTGATTTTCTGAACGGTTGCTTCAATCCACTGTATTCTTTCCCTCCTTTTAGAATATATCTCCAAAATTCTTTTCAGATTATATTTTTATTTGCACAATTTATTATGTATTTGATCCTATTCTCCTTCTGCAGAGGAATGCATGCTACCTATGTGGGAACCAAAAAGCTGAAAATACAGAAGGTTTTAGAATCATTGGGATTAGTTGCTTGGGGCTTACTCTTCACATAACTACATTGTAGTCTTTCTTGCGTGTCTCTGCCTTTCAGATCTTCTGGAATCCTTTCTTGTTCCTTGATTCCCATACATGATAAATATGTTGACAGTATGGAAAACTTCCAAATTTTGCCCTCAGGAATGCAGAATCCATTCTAATTAGATTCCTGGAGGTTATATGATGGGAGAAATCACTTGCCTTTACAGCATTATTCCATAACCCCCTTGTCTAATCACAATCAAAGAATATTTGATCACCTGATTGAACATGGGAGTCACAATGTTAACAACAATGACAAACCACATTATCATAATTGAGAGAATATACACAGTTGGCATTTACTATTTGATAATATTCATGCAATAATGAATATCTGGATATGATGCCCTTAAATAATAGGAGAAAATCCCATTAAACTTTAGCTTTCCAAGTTTGCACAGTAATCTCTGCAGTCTGCACTTTTTGATGTAAGCTCAATTGAGGTAGGAGGCTAGACTACCTGTCTTCATATTGTGGGTAAAGAAGAGGTACCTAAACCTTTCATTTCATCTTTCATCTGCAGTCTGCCATGAATGCAAACTTGTGATTTTATGGAATCCTGCACAAGAAAACATTTGACTAATGATAATCCTCATCTCCCTATGGTGAACAAAGGTTTTTTCATGTTCTTAAGTATTTGCATGTTCTATCAGGCAAGCAAAAAAATTGCTGATGCAAAACTTGCAAAGGATTTCCAAAATATTTTGAAAGAGTTCCAGAAACTTCAGAACTTGGCAGCTGAGAGGGAAACTGCATTTGCCCCATTGGATCCACAAGAAACTATTCGTTCAAGGTAGTTTTGATTTTGCTTTTGACGCTTCTGGTTTGAGCTGCTGTTGTTTTCTTAATGCCATGGCATCCCCAAGATATTGACATATAAATTCCATTTTGGTTTTGATGGAGGTAGCTTTCTGCATTTGTCATTCTTGAGATCAGTATTTACACTTTTTCCCCCAAGTAATTAATTAATTATAAAACTCATGTTTATGTTGACACGGAAGGGGAGCTTGGCGCAATGGTAAAGTTGTTGCTTTGTGACCCAGAGGTCACGGGTTCAAATCTTGGAAACAGCCTCTTGAGAAAGAAAAAAAAAAAAGCAGGAGAAGGCTGCGTACAATGGATCCTTCTCCGGGACCCCGCATAGCGGGAGCTTCGTGCACTGGGCTGCCCTTTTTATGTTTATATTGACACGATTATCTTTTCTTCCAATGCCAACTGATTTCTTGGTCTCTTTCTTTGCAGAACCTTTTTAATCCTAAAAGCACTTTAACCTAAATACTTTGCTATTGGGCAACAAATTGGTTTTTGGTAAACTATGTATGGTTAGTGTTGGATGCTGGTACATGAACTAGTAGGTTCAATCAGGGATAATGGGATAATAATCAAGGTTCAAGAAGCATATGCAGGTGGTAGTTGGTCACACACTTTAGTTATTAAAGTGTTGTTCATCTGCAAGACAAGTATTTAAATTTTAAATTAGCACTTAAAAGTATCGCTTAGGATCTTAAATCAATTTGGTTCAGTCTAAATTGGTTCATGTGAACCAAATAAGATGGTTTTAGTGCAAGCTATATATGACCGATGTAGTCGTCTTCAGATTCTTCTAGGTGGCCACATATGCTGCCCGACCTCCAGGCCTTTCAAAACCATGCTAATAATCACCATTACTAGTTAATTATAGCTTTTTTACTTGTATTTATTTAGTTAATCTTGTGTTTATTTGAGCAACTTATGTAGTTACCTTATATTAATGCCTGTTTACATTTGCACAGTTATGCTGCAACTGAAGCAGACTTTGGTTCCACCAAGACTTTTGAACAACGTGCTCTTCTTGCAGAGTCCAGAAAGTGAGTTTTGGCTCATGTATTTTTCCTAATGTCTACATATTTTTTGATGATTATTCATAACCACCTTATATCTTATGGGAAATTCAGTTGGCCACTACAAGTGCATGACAGACTTAATTTTCTTTCACTTAGCAATTGAATGTTATTTGGGTCTCTTCAAAGTCTGAGTTCCACAATCTTTTTTGACCTACTCATTTTGTCTCAATGTAATGAAGATTTCCATGTGTGAGGTGAAGGGTGCACAGGTTTGGATTTTAGGCTTAAAAGATGAGATCTCAATATCGTATATAGATGATGCATACCAACTTCCATAAATTGTGAACTACGAATAACAACAGTCTATGCTTTAGCTTTCCTTCATCACATCTTTCTACTCTCTAGAGTTTATTTCTACTTGTGCCATTAACAAATTAACAACAATGCTTAGATTTGCATTGTTATTAACAATTTTCCTACACTTAAGTTTACCATTGGTAACTTTTAACACTCCTTGTTCAATGTTATAACTAAATTAAATATAAAAAAACTTAAAAGTGCCGGCTCAGAGGGAAAAAACCATGACATATATATGTAAATGATCTGGATATGATGGTGATGGAGCATCGTATTAGTCATGCATAACACTGAGGGTTAATATAGCTGTCTAGATGATGATATGGATATTAGAGTAGAAAGATGTCTGAGGGAAAACAGTGTTAGAATTGAGCTACTCAATCAAAGAGAGTTCTCAGGAGAATATTTTGGCGAAGAAACAAGATGAGGTACATATTGTGTTCAGATTAAAATAAAGAACAACAACTATGTTCTACTTGCTAGTTGCTAATTGGAGACTTTCTGGCGAGGAACATAGAAATACTGAGAATCACACAGGAATTAGAGTCGCAACAAACATGACAAGGAGAAGGGAATTAAATGAGGGATTGGTTGTTTTGGTGTTTTTGAGCCCACCATTGTACACGAACATGAGCCTATCCTATTTCAAATTTGGGAAACTATTGCCGCCCATAGGTGCTGATCTTAGTCAATTTGATCATTATGGTTAATTGTCAGGATTAATTCGGATTGTAGCACAGCATGATCCTTGGGTGTGTGAAGATGGTGATCCTAAGAACCCAGAGGACTTGTTTAATTACTCGGATCACAGCATGTAGCAGATTGTTTTTTTTTTTCTCAGTTCCTGTTTCTTTGTCAAGTTTTTAATTATTTGATAAGATACTAATACAATATTATCCTAAGATCTTTTTATTTATTTATTTTAATAGGCAACAGGTATTGTTACTGGATAATGAAATTGTTTTCAATGAGGCAATCATTGAGGAAAGAGAACAGGGTATTCAAGAGATTCAGCAGCAGATCGGTGAGGTGAATGAAATCTTCAAGGACCTTGCTGTGCTGGTTAATGATCAAGGAATTGTAATTGGTAAGGAAAATTATCCTCTGAATACTTCTCTTTTTGTTATGCTCTTTGACTAACTAATATTTTGCTTACAGATGACATCAACTCCCACATCGAGAACTCTCACTCGGCAACTTCACAGGCAAAGTCACAGCTCAAAAAGGCAGCAAAAACCCAAAAGTCAAACTCTTCCTTGGTAAGATCAGCTTCTACCTTCTATTTACCTTTTTTTTTTGTGTATTTGTGCTAAATCATCGATTTGCATGCAGATGTGCCTGCTTTTGGTGATATTTGGAATCATCCTACTTATTGTCATCATAGTCATTGCAGCGTAATCAGAGGCCATGATGTATTTACTCTTTTTGGGTCATCCTGTTTAATGATTTTATCAGAGTAATGGCAGGGGGTCCTAATTCAATTTACTATGACTGTTAAGCTCCAGCAGTAGCAAGAGGAGTTTATGGTGTGAACACTCATCTGAAGTGAATATAATGGTTTTAGGTTTGAGTTTGTGGCTGGTTGCCACAAGTGCTTGTGGAGTTTTAGGTACGTTTGTTTTCTATCGAATCAATGCAGTCGATTTAATCATTCGTGTTGTCCATAAAACATTGTTTTTGTTCATTTTAACTTTTAATGGGAATCAGGTCGTTGCAAATTTTGTTACAGCGGCATGCTAATCCGACTTCCAGTATGTTTTTTTTTTTCCCTTTAATCTCATTGAAGTTTATTCAAGCATCTGATTTCATTCTTGTTTTGCATTACAACTCACGGCGTCTCTCTTCTTGGATTACAAATGACGTTAAAATAAATGGCGAGGTACTAACTGAAAAAATTATCCAAGAATTCTATTTATTTTAATGGATTTTATGTTAGTTCATTCTCCCCTTAATTATATCAATGCGGAACTATACGACCATGTTTCCTATCGATTCAGCTAATCCGTGAGAATTGCCTTTTGAAAAAGATGAGTGGGCAACTCACCTTGTATTTCATAAGGACTATAACAAATATTTGTCTTGTAGACTGTAAAAGCGTATCGAAAGCTCACGTACTAGTTCTGCCGCATTATACCACGACTATTGTAGCCTTTGCTCAGGATCTAATGTTTAAGTTGTACAGTGAAAATAAATTTTAATTTTTTAAATAATAAAAAATAATCAGAACCGACTTAGAAAATAAACCCGCATTACCAAGTTTACAACAAGAAGACAAGTGAGGAAGCAGACACCAATAATAATAATAATAATCATATTATTTTATTTTTAAATAATTTTTTGATCAACTATTTTAATAATCTAGAAATGTTAATAAAAGAAAATAACTTAGAATGTTTAATATACTAGTTGTGATGGATGCAAATCATCTTTATATTCCATTGCAATAGAACGATTAGAATGAAATTAATTTTGTTGCAATGGTTAATTATGGACGACGTGGCCGCATGACTCGGAGCAATTTTTTTTTTT
>JBAMHZ010443143.1:0-10004 GCA_037177395.1 Alpinia galanga | reverse complement strand
ACTTTAGAGTATTTTTAAGGTATAGTGATACTTTGAAAATGAGATTAGAATTGTATCCTAAAAGATTTTAAGATGTGTCAATAGAAATAAAGATTTGAAAATTGATCATAATTGACACATTAGGCTAGAGTCAATAATGTGCCAAGTTTGAGTTTTTGGCACACTCATGGGATAATTCATTATTATGTCAAATTTAATATTTGATATAATAATAGATAATGATGATTAGATTAAAGACTTAGATATTGTTATACCTTAGTATTATATTTTATATATTTGTCATGCTTTGTATGTCATATTACATGTCATGACATCATGTATCAATTGATTATATGAAATATGTCATGTTAATGCTTAAGTTGATTTGTATTTTACCATGACATCATGCATCATATAAGATTGACAATACTTTAGATTATGCAACTAATATGTCATGATTATAGTCATGCATTTATTCAATTGAAACTAAGAAAAATTGACATTATTTGATATCCTAGGTAGGATGATTAAATTAGAAATACCCATATAGAAATGCATGATCCCCTAGGGAAGAACCAATTTACATCTTACATAAATTTTACGATGACTTGTGTGTATGTATTGAAATATTTTAGACACAAGTGAGGTGTTAGAATGATGAATCAAGTTCAATGTACTTATATCGTATATCAAAATGAGCACAATTCATCAAATGATGATGAATAGATCACGGGGAATGCTACTGTACAAGTCATGTTCACTTAGTCCATAGATCATGATTGAAAATAAGGTTTAAAAATATTTTAAAATTATTTTAGAAAACCTTAGTGAAGTCTATCTTTTGATAGAAATCACCATTGATGATAGTGATACAATGTTAGATTGAAACAATGAAGTTTTTAATGGTTTTCAACTTGTATCATTCTTTGAAAATAATAGAAATTTTCATAGAAAACTATTTTTCTCCCATAGTATTTGGCATAAGTAATGTATATATAAAATTTTATGATTTTTTAAAAAATCATAGAATTACTTATGCATTTTTAAACTTCGTCTAAAAAACTAGTTTTTGGATTCAGCAAATAGCAGTCAACTATTGCAGATACCAGTCGACTGGGGATTGTTTTAGTCAACTGGTGAAAACTTCAGCCAATTGGTAGGACTGTATTTGGCTAAATAGATATGATTTAGCCATTTAACAATAACCCTAGTTAGGTTAATTACTTTTAACCCCCTAATATGCTTAGACAAGCATTGAAAGGGTAAATTTTTTAGTGAAAATGAATAGGAGAGTTAATTAAGATGAAAATCAAACTCTAAACAGATGGTAAAGTTCAAGATTGAACTTTTTCCCTTGTGTTTGAAGTTTGGATTTCCTATAGGCTTAGGATCTCTCTAAAGACATTGTTAGTGCAATAGTTAAGGGAGAACAAGCTTTTAGGGGGAGGTTGTTCATCAAGGTATGAAGGGTCCCTTGTGAAAAAGGAAGAATAAAGATTTAATGGAGGGTAAGATATGGAGAAAATGGGAACCTTTTTGATGTATGTCAAAAGGAAAGAATGAAGGGTTTAAGTTAGGAAACATTCATAATGCTTTGGTATAGAAAGTGGTAAGTTGGGTTTATGAGCTAGCCTAACTTAAAGATATTGTCAAACATCAAAAAAGGGAGAGATTATTAATGCAATCAGCCTAAGGTCAAGATTAACCAAGCTCGAGATAGTCGAGTTAAGTTTTGATATTTAACAATATCAAGGAAAAGTTTAAGTATGGAGACTTGGCAAGGAAAAGTCCAAGTATGAAGACTTAGCAAGAGAAAGTAAAGTATGGTGACTTGGCAAAGGAAAGTCCAAGTATGGAGACTTGGTGGTGTAAATCCAAGTGTGTAGTCTTGGCGACATAAGTCCAAGTATAACTTGACAATTGAAGTCTCAGAGCATGACTCTTGGCAGAGAAGTCCAGGAGGCATGACCTCTTGGCAAATAAAGATCTGATTGCATGACAAAGCCGAAGGAAGCACTTGAAGGATCGCGTAAAGCGTGAGGAGCCATGGGCTCGGAAGCATTTTAAAGGCGCGAGGCTGATGGAAGAGACTTGAAGGTTTAGGTCTAGGATAATGATAAGTGTCAAGTATAAGAGGATCATACTTGATGAGTTTAATCTCACTTTTGAGGTATACCAATAGACAGATGAGATGATCAATCGATTGGTTTTACTATGATCGGGCACAGAAGGGTTGACAATCGACTGATGGAATATTAATCTACTAGTAATACTATGGTTGGGCACAGAAAGATTGACAGTCAACTGATAGGAAAGTCAGTCGACTGGTGGCACTGTGGAAAGCTACAGAAGGGTCGATAATCAACTGATAGGATAGGTCAATCGACTGGTGCTTGGGGCAGTCAATTGATGGTATACAACAATCGACTAGTGCACTATAATTTGATGTTGATCATGCCGTTGGAGCAGTCGAGCACGCAATGATCTCATGACTAGTCAACTGGAGGTAAGGCCAGTCGACTAGTAGGTGAAAATCAGCCCATGGAAGACCCTATAAAAGAGGATTTTGTGGAGATTTCAAGAAGTCAGTTCTTGGAGACTTAGAAGAGGATTTACTGCTGCATTCCAGACATTCTAAGGCATTTCAAAGCAACCAAACAACAAGCAAGTAAGAGTTTATTGTGTAAAGTTATTTTTACTTTGTATTCGTATTTTGTATTTTATTGTATTTCTTATATAAAACAGGTTGTAAGAGATTTCTCTACCTCCGGAAGATTTCCGAGAAGGAGAAAGAGACAGTGAAAACTATCGCTAGGAGAGTTAGACTGTGGAGTAGGAATCGGAGGTTCTAAACCACATAAAATGATTTGTGTTATGCTTGTGTTCTATTGTTGTATGCTTTATTTTTTCACTATGCATTAACATTTTGTAGATGAGCATATGAATGAAAGTGACGAACGAGTCAAACGCTATTCACCCTCCCCTCTAGCGACAACAAAATCCTCAACAATGAGATGTCTCCTATGAGAATAAGACGAACGATCTGCAATCTATCTAGTGGGGTAAAGGTATTATTATTATTATTTTAAAAGTGCAAAGCAAAAACTCTATATTTATAGAGAATTATTTAATTACTCATTTAATATAAATAATCTCGTAACTTTTATAGATTATAGAATCCAATTTATAGCTCAAGGATTATATTTATTTCTTTATTATTTTAATTGAAAAGTTACATAAATTCTTTCAAGTGTTGAGCTGAAGTTCTATCGTATTATAGGTAATCATCTCAACAAAATCATTTTTGTTATATGTTCATTTCAAATCCTCATAAAGCCTTGAGTTCTCTGGAAAAAACCTAAGTAAGTTATATCTATTATTTGATTTTTGAAAGTTTGCAAAATTCAAATTCTTGTTCAGCTAAAATCATAAGCTTAGGTCAATGAACCTTCAACAAAAGTGACTGAATGATAATTTTTGAAGTTCAAAATCTCTTGAAAGTCATTAAACAACTCCACATCCAATAATTTTTCGTTCAAACAAAGGAAAACCCTCAATCTTTAATCTTAGAGGGTTTGATGCATGGTCAATGAGTGTAAATTTAATATAGCTCTTAGGTAAAAACAAACTTTTACTTTTTCTATAATCACATAACCAATGCACTTTATCCATATTACAAGTAATAAAAAAAATCTTATAATGTTCACAGTTCAATTTTCAAGTTTGATAGCATACTTTGAGGTCCAAAGATATTCACAACTTTATGTTTGAACTACCATATGGAGAACATCTTGGCTCAAGTCTATCAAACCTAGGACTATTTACACACTTAAAAAATTCATTGAATACAAAACCTAAACCATATTTAGTCAAACATAAAAAAACTTAAGATACTAACAATATCTAGTGTCAAATTATAACTTACCAAATATTCATCATAGAAACCAAGTGTTTTGGTTCAGAATAAATATGGATTAAGCATTTTGACACCAAATTAGCATTCTAAGATCTCCCTCTTCTTTTTTTCTAGTGTGCAAGGCTGGACTTGAGGTGAGGCATAGGAGGCACTTGCCTCAGGCTCATTTTTTAAAGAGGTTTCAATCATTTTCTAAATTAGCCTAAAAATTAATATAAGAGGCTCAAAAATTAGTCCATTAATTTTTTTTAAGTTCAACTCAGGCCATGAAAGTGTCCAAATACACAATCAAGAAAAGTCTAGTGCTTGAGTGACGTGGATGAGTTATTATCCAAATGTTCACATCTTAGTGTAGTTACATGATCAATACTTGTTCTTTTTTTTTTTTTTTTTTGCCTTGAATTAGAATGTCACTCATGATAGGTATCAAGTTAATGTATCATCATGTGTGTAAAACGTGCAAAACATATAACTTCAGTATGTTACCATAATTTCAAAGGATATAAACATATGAATCATATAATCAACATACATCACACATCTATCATCAATCAACCAATATTGCATAGTTATCATATGAAAAATCCTAATTGTCCACCTCAATTAATTACAAAAATATATTAACATTTAATATGATGGCCCCAGTTGATGTGTCAACTCAAAAGGGATGAGCTCACTATTGTTTTCTCATTCTTGGCTTATCCTAATCTAATGTAAAATAATGAATTTTGGTACACAAAAACAAGTTGGGCTTGTTTGGTTTAACTAGATACTTAGTATGGATATTGATGCGGTAGCTTTTTGGATACTTTTTGCTGAGTCCTCAGGAGAGTTTAGGTTCTCACAACTGCAGTAGTAATCCTCAACCTGTCAAAGTTAACACAAGCCAGATAGTCGTCGGTGCTCCAGTTTACGACTCTCCAATCCTTAAGTTAGACAGAGAAGATGAGAAAAAATTTAGTATAGAAAGTATGTAGTAGCTAGAAGAGCCAGCCCCTTTTTCTATTACTTAACCTGTTATTATATAGCATCTCTAAGGTTCTTTGGCCATTCGACTTCTCCTCCAATAACACACCTTGTTAGGTCATTAGAGGACAACTTTTGCAAGAAATCTCCACCTAGTACACTGGGTGTCCAATAGCCATCATTAGTAGAAGTTGTTAGGGGACCAATCATAACAATCTAGGTGAGGAATCTTATATGTGGTCCCCAGCTTCTCGACTTGCTCCTCTTCTCGACTTCTTAAGTTGCTTTGCTCTCGACTCTCTTTTCTTCCTAGCTTCCCGAGTCACCTCGCTCCCGACTCACTTTTCTTCTTGGCTTCCTGGATCACTCCATTCTTAAGTCTCCCTCCTCTTCCTTTAACAAACCTCTCGAGTCATGCCATTCCCGACTAGCTCCTCCTCCTGCCTCCCGGGTCTCCCGAATCTCAGATCACTCTGCTTTCGACTAGTTATACTTTTAACTCTTTCGCTTATTCGCCTATTTGTGGGTCCCTTTGGCTGAGTTATACCCACATTAGATATCTGCTTAACCTTTCAAATCGTATTCATTGAGGATCCATTTGATTCGTTATTTGCTTGAACACTAACAATTAATGAAGGACAAGCTTTTTTTCCTTCACTTTAAATTTATACCTAAATTGATCTTGTTAAATTCACCTTGTCATGATCCGAAAAATTCCATCCTTATATAAGAGATAGCCTCCCTACTTGGAAAATATTTATTATGCATCACAAATCATAAAGAATACCTAAGAATGGTACACTGGATTATACAAATATAAATATATAATGCTTTATTAAATGATATAAAAGAATGTAATTAAATATTTATCCTAAAATAATACCTTTACTATACCCATGAAACGACTAACAAATTGACCCTATACAAAATAATGAAATAGAAAAACACTAAAATATTAAAATGCATAAATAAAAAAACTATGCTAGAAAGGAAATAAATTGAATGAACTATGTATAAATTATCCTCAAATACATCAATGAGCTTTTGGTGCAGAGGGCACCACTCCTAAGTTTTGATGTATAAACCAAAGTTTAAAGTTAGGATTACTTGTGATCTAATATGAATATTAAGTGTGCAGGCCTAATAAGAAGTCCTAATAGGTCAAGTAGACCAGATACTATGTATTTCTGTGGAAGTCCTAGTAGGTTAGATTTACCAGATACTAGGCAAAAGTCTTGACTGATTAGGAGGACCAAACACTAGGCTAGAAGTCTAGATGGGTTAGGAGGATCAGATATTTGACAGAAGTCTAGTTGGGTCAGGAAGATCGGACAATTGACAAGAAGTCCAGATGGGACAGAAGGACCAGACAACCGGTAGGAAGACCTTGTGGGTCAAGATCAGATGTCGAGCAAGGAAAGTCCAAACAGGTCAGGTAGACCAGATGTTTGGTAGGTAAGCTCCTAAGTGGAGTGGTGAGACTGAGTCCTTGATTGAGGATAAAGGTAGGCATCGATCCCACGAAGGGTCAGACTTGGACTCAGAAGTCGATATCGGGTAGTATTACTGCTGCCAACATTAATTATACATTCTTCTATGTTAATTCTATTTTGCAGGGGTCTAGGTGACTAGACTAAGTCCAGGAGACCAGACCAGGTCTAGGTGACTGGAATGCCAGGAAGGCAATCAGAGAGAACGTCTATGAAACATACATGGCAGGGACAGGTAGGTGCCTAGACCATGTCCAGGCGTCTGGAATAGGAAAATACCTTAAAAGCACCGATGTGGATAAAGGTGACTTGGAGTCACCTAGACCATGTCCAGGTGCTTAGAAAGGCCAAACTTCCATTTTCAATGAGATGATGTGGAGGCGCTTAAAAGGTAATCCAGGCGCATGGAAAGTAGCTATAAAATAAATGAAGAGGCAGCTTCGAAAACAAGAATTATTCATGTAATCCAATTCATTCTCAAGTTCTCCATCTCCGTTCGCATTTGACCGAGCTTCATTTTGACATTCCGATGCGACACTAATACTCCGAGCTTCTCCGTCATCTTATATTGTGTCGGTATATTTAGATATATTCTTAATTATTTTTGTTCTTAAACTTTTAAATAGGAGGTAGATTGTTACCTCCCTTTTATTATTGTATTTGACCACTCTCCGAATTTGAAAGTTTCAAATCAGAGAGATTGATTAGTGAATTTCCCAAAGAGGTAACCTTAGGAGGGTTACTGGCCATGGAGTAGCAATCTAGCAAGGATTGCGAACTAAGTAAAACTCCTATTATCTTATTTACATTTTCATAGCAACTTAACTTTGATTTCAGAAAGATAAATAAAATAATTTTTTAAAAAAAAATTAATACCAAGATTCACCCCCTCTCTTGGTCATTTTGATCTTACATTTTTTGTTTTTTTTATTTTGATAGAATTCTAGGACATAAGAAAGATAATTTTTGGTTTTGTTTTCTAATTTTGATAGAATTCTAGGACATAAGAAGGATACTTAATTTTGTTTTTTAAAACTAATATGACTTCTTCTAACCAGTGAGCCTCACTTATAATAGGAACAACACAGAGTTCTTAGCTCTGACCTCTTCAGTCTTAGGTAGGCAAATCTTCACCTTAATTGACTTACTAGGTCAGCACAAGTCTTAAAAGAACTTTGATGTTCTATGTTTTCCTCTTACAGTTACCATTCTTCTGAGATACTAGAACAAGGACTAAGGTTATAGAAATAATACAGTTATTAGTTCAAAAATAAGCAGAGTCTTCTCAGGCCTAGAATAAAAAATTTTAAGCAGCTATAAAAATTTACAAACTTTATTTACAGAATCAGAAAGTTCAAAAGTTTAGTACATAAGAACTTATAGAAATCCCTTTAGCACATAAACTCTTACAAATACACCAAGCTTCTTCTCTTACACACTTAGTTCTTCTCTTCTTCATGCATACATAACTTCAGAGGTTTTTATGAAGACACAAAATATTCTTGAATAGCTGGTCTTGTACAAATGAATGGTGTAGATGAGAAGAGTACATCTTCTATCTTTTGACAATATTTGTGTGGGATGAGAGAGCATCTTCCATAACTTCAGAGGTTGAAGGCTAACTGAAAGCTAAAATATTCATAGCATCTTATTTCTTTTCAGAAGTTGAAGGTTAACTAAAAGTGGAAAAGTAAGGGAATCTTTCACATCAAAGGTCCATTATGTTGATATTATCAATGAGACACAGCTAAAATGCTGTCTAAGTGAGGTATATTTTGTAGAAGCATTGATCCTCTAGTTTAAAAAAAAGTTGAAGTTCTTGATTACCAAACTTCATAGATTTTATGCCAGATATCATTCTGACTTTCTTTGGCTAAAATTTCTTCATTGTCTACAAAGAAAAGCTATTAGTATAGAAGCCTAGATAAAGTATCGGCTAAGAAATTATTAGTCCTTTTATATGTTCCTATTTTATTTTAATTGCTTTGTTAATTATAGCATTTGTGAATTTTAGCCATCTTTTAGCACTAAACCCTTTCTTAAATCCTTTTGTTTGCTGGCTATATTTTACAATAGCTTTGCAATCTGCCCTAATTGTTATCTCAGGCTTGTTGTAGATAACCAACGTAATAGATTCTAAACAATATAATACAACAAAAATTTCATAATCTAATGAAGTTAAATGACCCTTTTCCTTATACTTATCAAAAGTATATCTACATAATGCTTCACAAGTCTTAGGATCATATTTATTATATTTTCTGAATAAAGCTCCTCCCCATCCAGTTTCGCATCCATTTAATTTTATGACTAAATAGTTTGAATCAAGAGGTAAAGTAAGTATTGAAAGTGTTTTAACCAATATCTTGCTTTGTTTTATTGTCTCAATATTTTGTTGGTTAAAATGCTTTTGTCATGTGGATGAAGTCTTATTATACAATGAACCGCTTAATTTTTCGATGTCTTTTAGATAAGGCATTGCATAATTAAGTAATCCTAAGAAGGATCTAAAAGTCTTAACTTCTTCCATTTTATTTGGGAAGTTTAAGATCTTAGTTGCTATATGAGGTTGAAGATATATCTTTCCTTGTCCAATTTAATTTCAGATCCAAGGAATTCTATATGAGTTAAAGCTAGTTTCATTTTCTTGTGTGAAACTATTAAATCATGTTTTCAAACAGAGTGAAAACCATATGTAAGTGAGCATAATGTTCATCCTTCGTTTTTGAAAAGACTAAAACATTATCCATATAAATACAAGTGAAATAGGAAATTACACTAAAAATATCATTCACTTTTCTTTGAAAAATTTAAGGGGCTATTTTAAGTCTAAAAGGCAAAACAGTCATTCAAAATATTCTTCTGGACATGAGATGGTTGTCCATCCTATAGAGTTAGATGTATTCTTACTCGTCAAAATCCTGATTTCATATCTTCTTAGTAGTTATCATTAAGTATTTTATAATTGATTGACCTCATTTTTATTATGCACCCTTATTTATAATAAAGGCTGGTCTTCTATGTCTAGAAATAGACCTTTGTATTGCACCGATTCTTAATAATTGTGTGATATGCATTTTGCATTCCTCTATTTCCCAAGTTGTGAATTTAAATTCTCGAGTATTAATTGTTAAGTTTGGGCTAACGATGTTTAATTTTTAATAAAATTTATTGTGTTCCCAATATTTGATAGGATTTTCATCTATGATTTCAATTTTTTCTAATATAGAGATGACAACTTCTAGATCTTCTTGAGTTTTAAGTAGAGTAAGTAAATAAGTAGGATTGCATAAGTTTGTTGCTAAACTATCAAAGTCTTCTAAGTCAATTCAAAGTCTATGTCTGAATGTGTAAAAATAGATGGGCTTAGCAAGCCAAGTATCATTGGTTTTCCTATAAACCATTGTTACAAGTTCCGAGATTATTTTTATAGGATCCTAGAATTGAACATTTACAAGGCAAGGGTTTGAGAGATCAGAGGTGGTTGTTGAGATAGTAGGGGTGTCATCACGCTTCAGGCGCTAAAAGTAGAAGAGTTTACTAAAAGAATAGGACTAATAATAAGAGTTGATAAGAAAACAATATAGTCCTTAGTTAATAAAATAGCATCATTAGATGCAATCATGTAGTTTAGTCTTAAGATAAGATGAATA
>JBAMHZ010443132.1:0-10004 GCA_037177395.1 Alpinia galanga | reverse complement strand
TGCCGCCGCAGTTGCAGTTCCAAACTGCCCACATGTTCACTTGTCGAGGAGCTTTCTTCAGCAAGGTGGTCGCTGATTGACACAGTTTTTAGAGCTGATCATCTTCTCTGGCGGGTTCCGGAGGTCCTCTCCAGCGAGGTCAGAGGTGGAGGTCAGGTGGGCTAGGTTTTCAAGGCAGTGGCACAGCCGGCACGAAGGTACCCAACGGACAGGCCGCCCCAGTGTCGGAGGTGCATCGTGCACAGACAGCCCCACTGCCCTCACGAGCTGCACCTGGCAGGCAGCGCCCCCGCGCAGGCTGTGTGCGCGCTCGACCGTGGTGCCCCACGCGCAGTCATCGCTCTGCGCGCGGGCAGTGCGCTGCGTAGGCCCGTGGGTGCGAGCGCTGTTGGGAGCGCACGACAGCACCGTGTGCGCGGCGGGCGGGTCGGTACGTGTGGTAGCCTAGTGCACGCGGCAGGCAGGAGGGGCGTGCGTGCCCGTGTGACGCGCGCGGCAGACGACACCTGGTGCAGCAGGCAGGCGGTGTGCGCGGGCGCCTGGTGCCCGTGGCAGGCAGGCGGGTGCGACGCGCGCGACAGGCGCTGCGCGTGGCTCGTGCGACGCGCACGGCAGGAGCCAGCTGTGTGCAACAAGGGTTCCTTGGTCGTTCTGCGCCTTCTCCGGTGATCCCCGGAGCTCTGAGCCTGGCCAAGGGAGGACGACGGGCCTTGGCTGGGCTGTTCCCAAGGCTTTTCACAGGGGACGTGGCAGGACGGCAGGTAACGACTCATTTTTGGCTTTGAGGTGCTGTTAATTTGGGGGGCTGGCCTTACTGATATGGATGCAAGTTTGAATGAGCACATGGCACTGCCCGGACAGTTGAAATGGCGCCACTTTTTGCTGCTCCCACTGGTGCTGACGAGGCAGCTGAAGTGGCTGTGGATGCTGACTGTTAGTGTAATTATGCCTGATACTGTGATTAAATTTTCTTGATCCGGCCCAGGCAAATGGGGAGAAATAGCCCAGCCCATTTAGAAGGGGATAAAAAGAAGCTTTAGGGTTTAGAAAGAGGGGGCAGTCGGTGAGGAGTTCAGCAGCCGCATAAAAGAAAGAGGGAGGGGACTTCATCTTTTTCTGGGCCGCCGCCTATGGAGCTCCTCCAACTTTTTCTCCTTCTTCATCGAAAAGAGGGGTCACCACCACTTCCCTTCCTCATCGGAAGGCCGCTGCTCCACCTCTTCGTTCTTCTCCCTTTCATCGCCCTACGAATAATCAGGGCAGCCACCAAGAAACGGAGAGGGCAGCCACCAAGAAACGGAGAGGGGGAGCTTCACTCGCTATTTCGGCTCCATCCCTCTCGGCTTTCGTGGAGGCGGATGGCTGCGTGATCGCCGGTGTCTTTCCGCATCCCGTTATGTTGTCGCCTCTTCCTTCGATTCGGCACTTCCTGGTCGCGCGACCCTTCTCCTCACTGTGTCCTCCCATCGAGTCGGCTCGCTGCTATCGAGCGAAGTTCTCGAGTGCGGAGGAGGGATTTGGCGTTCATCCTTGGTTTCTCCGTCGTCAGCCGACTCCAGGTCGGTGGAGGAGAATTTGGTCCCTGAATCGTCCGAAGCATGCTGCAGTATTCTCTCCCATACGTTCATCCCATCTGTCAAGATTTCTTAAATTGGGGAGCCAATTCATACCTTGTCAAGACTGGGCATTTCCTCCTCTTAAAGGTTCTCTGTCCTTTATCCCACTTCTACATGGACAATAAAGAGACGTGACATCGCTGTGGGAAATGGTCTTGGTCACATCATTAGGGTTTGTACCTTGTCCCATGATTTCAGCCTTGGATATAACATCAAGCAGCTTATTTGGTGGTGGACAGACATATGAAAGGCTATTAATATTCTACTAAGACTATCTGTATAATTATGCAAAAGATAGATGCTGCGTTAACTATTGCCGCTGATATCCTCTTCAAGGATTCTTATATATATTCTTGGCGGTCTAAGGGCTACATCAGGGAGAATTCTTTTTCCCTTTCCTTTATATCAGCCTTTACTGTATTTATATTTCCTTACCTGCAATTATACTGCTCTTATATTTGACTCCACTCATACTGCTCTTATATGTCATTTCACTTAGCTCCCTGTCTGACTTGAGCGTCGGAGGGCCGACGCCGGATCTCGGCGTCGGTTTGCTGATGTTTGTTAATGTTGACAGGGAAAAATTACTGTTGCGGTCTGGAGAGAACCCCATCCTCACGTCATCTCCGAGGATCAAAAATCCAAGCCGCATCATCCATCAAGCATTGATGATCATGACAAACTGAAATGCACCTCAGTGTTATCATAGGAATTCTGCCAAGTAAAAGAAGTATTCAACGAACAAAGAAAGAGGGAGTAGAACGTAAGTGGATTTTCTGATTACTTGTCGTCACTTTTTCTCCTCAAAACTTAGACTTCTTTTATAGGAGTCCTCCCCAATGATGACCGAATAAACATTTTTAACGGGTAAAATGAATTCTCATTAATTATCATTAATGCATCCATTACGATTGAACAAAAATAATTCATATGACAAAATGTTTGTTCATTCACTTGGGTAAATTTTTTCCTGACTAATTTAATATTCGACACACATAGATCACGCTCACACATAAGTCACCTGAGTTTAGACAAATCTGTGTTCTAGATTTATACCCTCTGTAGGAACGCACGTGAAAGAAAGTCTCTTTCAATACATTTATTCATAACATATATATTTATGAAACAATATAAATCATCGATTAAACTTTGAAATTATCAATGTGAAATTAAAATATTATACACAACAAAGTCTCCTTTATCTGTCTCCTTTTTTTTATTCTTATTTTTCCAACAGTTCTATTATCAAGTGTATTTTTTTTTTAAAAAATATACTAATAAGGATCGTACAACTTCGAAATGGCTTGAGAGTTTTCATTAAAATTTAATTGAGCCATGTAACGGTGCAAGTGGTCGACCAAGTTAATTCCAAGTAAAAGATGTGAAAGCAACTCCTCGATCGTCAACTAACAAGCAATTCTCCAACAACCTTCTTTGCAAGGGCAATCTACAATTAATCCATAAAAATACATCGACTTGGCCTAATAAATGCAATTTATACAGCGCAACCATATTCGAATGCGAAATGGAATAAAAATAAAATTATAAAGCGGAAGAGATAAGAAAGAGCGGGGGCGGGGGGAATTGATGAATGCATTGCTAGTGGCTCACTACCGTCCACATGGAGAATGAGTGACCATCATTAATCAAATCCTACTTTGGATTTGGTCCAATTAGATACGCAATGGATCCGACATACATTTTGTCATTTACGTTGTGATATCGCCGTCAATCTTTGTCGCCGTAAGCCCTTTGACCATGCTTTTTGCGGTATTACTATTGAGGACCACATTGCGCGACAAGCCGTTCCCATTGACTTTGATATATCAACGTGTATTACATATATACGTGTATATATATATTTATCCATCGAACTGATTATTATATTATTAATATTTATTCAATATTATATTGCCATATTATGCATGACCTCTTTTCTGATTTCTCCATTTAATTACCAATTTATTCTACTAAATTGTCAGCATTAAAATTTGCATTTTACAAAGTAAGATGTCGTTGTTAACTTTTCATATGGAAAGGAACTCTCCCCATACTTCTCTTCTTGTCGTCATGCTTCATTCACGAATCGTGGATTTATTTTTTTATTTTTATTTTTTTTTTATTTTATTTATTTATATTAGCTCATCAATTAAAGTGAGAAAGTAGCAAAAATTGTATATTTTGATTGGATATATTGATGCAGACAGAGACTTATTATTTTATATATAAGAAATATATAAATTAGAAAAAGAAAAAAGAAAAACAAATTTATGGTTTTTAGGATAAAAAAAAATGCGAGAGAATAAAAATGGCAGGCACATTTATTTATTTATTTATTTTTCTGGAAAAATCGTTGTTTTTGTTGATGGAATTCAATAAAACGCAATTAATTGCAATGCAAAGGGGGACCTGCTTTCGCATCAGCTTTCTTATCTTTCGCTTTGTGGACTCGCAGTCGCCCTCTCGTCTCCTCGCGAACGCTCCGCAAGGACGACTGCAAGTAAACTGAGTCGTCCGCCGAGAATCGACCAATAATTGTTGTTCTCCCAGTCAGGTACTCTTCTTCAGCTTCTCGGCGGTTATCTAAGACTAGCATTTTACCCCATTTTTTTCTTTTAAAAAAAGAATTTTTAGGGTGCTTTGATCTTCGTTAGGGTTTGGAGGACATGGGTTAGGAAATTTGATGGGATTGGCATTGTATCGTTGCCTGTCGATGGTTGTGAGATCCGGTTTCTTTCTCGTGTTTGTTGTCCCGATCCCCTCTAGAGTCGAATGCGGTTGCATTTGCTTGCGGAAAGATTTGGATTTTGATGCTATTTCGTGATCTGGACTTATTCATTTATATAGTTTTGCGTGGAACTTTGAGAATCATGACTCGACGATTTGCTTTTGATTTATTTCTTAGCCTTCTGTCTGGTTTTCTATGTGATATTCGTTTTCTGCGTTCGGGCCGCCTTCTCTTCTCGAAGGAAAAGATTCATTTTTTTTTTTTTTTGCAAACCCTGTTGCCCTTTAGGAATTCCTTTAGGTAGGACTTGATCTGCATGCTGAAGTCATCGCTGTTGTTTCCTTCAAGTGGATTTCGTCCCAAAAAAGTTGTTTATTCTTCATGCTATTTTACTTCTTTTGTTCTGGAATTTTCAATTCTTTTACTTTCTTCAAGATGTATCTAGCCTTTTGCCAATCGGAGCTTTGGTAGCTGTCTATTTTGCCTTACAATTTACACCCTATTTTGCGTTGCTTAATAAGTTTCCTCAAATTGTATTCTGATCGTCTTATATGTTATCTGTTCAGTATCATCCCTTTATGTGATAGATTGTGATCTTTTCATTAATACATGAAAACTTCTTATTTTTCCTAGTATACTCAAGTTGGCAAAGGTGACTTGATAGCTCGTTCTGTTATTGTGCCAGTTACTGATTATTTTAGATTCCATTACCATGCCAGTCACTTCATAGCAAGTTTATGCAACATTGGTTAAGCAAATACATGCAGAATCATCTGGTAATTTTAAGTGATTCTAAGACCACTCAAACCCTCACCTGAACAGCGGCTTAATATGTCTAGCAGCCAATTTACTGAATCAGCTTCTCGACAACATCCACCTTTGTATATACCTCAGACCAACAAACCAGAACCTGGTTTACCAATCACATTGCTGAAAGTTCAGGAGCACACTGCAGCAGATGGAGATGCTGTGGTCTTAGAGGATCACAAAAAGTGCCCTAATGACCCTTCCGTTGATGAAATTCCTGCAAATATCTCCAAACTTCCAATATGTAGTGATTTGGATCAATCACCCAGTTCTATGAAACAATTAAGTGGACAAGGTACATCTGTAGAATTGTTACAGATGAACAAGACTCCAACTTCGAAAGAAACTAGAGATGTGGAGAAGAAAATCTTGGAGCAGGATAATGCAAAAGATAACTCGATTTCTGCTAAAGTTAGCAATGGAAGTAGCAGTTTAAGAAACACCAGTGCAAGCACTAAGGTCAGTGATCAAGCTGAAAGTGGCAAGAGTAGCTTGTGCAAGGCTAGTACAAGCAGTGATGCCAGTGACGAAAGCAGTTGCAGTAGCATGGGTAGCAACATTAACAAGCCTCATAAAGCAAATGATTTAAGATGGGAATCAATCCAGGCAATCCGTGCAAGAGAGGGGGTTCTTGGTTTAAATCACTTCAGGTTGCTTAAGAGATTGGGATGTGGTGACATAGGCACTGTCTACTTGTCAGAATTGAGTGGAACCAAATGCTATTTTGCTATGAAGGTTATGGACAAAATATCACTTGCTAATCGTAAAAAGTTGCTTAGAGCACAGACAGAGAGGGAGATATTACAAAGCCTCGATCACCCCTTTCTTCCTACATTGTATACCAACTTTGAGACAGAAAAATTTTCTTGTTTGGTGATGGAGTACTGTCCAGGAGGAGATCTGCACACCCTTCGGCAGAGGCAGCCTGGAAAAAGTTTTTCAGAACCAGCAGTGAAGTAAGAAGTTCGATCTTGCAGTTGTCTATATAATATGCACACACTATAGAACTGATTAACTACTTTCTCCAATTTCTATGTCTAGTTCTTTTCTTGTGGAAGACCATTTTTTTCCTAATAGTTTTTTCATTTATCTATCTTGCCTTTTATTGTACAACGGCAGATGGTGCTGAAATGAAAATGTATTTCTATTTTTGTGTTTGAGTAGCTTACAAATCGAAACATTCACAATCAGGTATGGCTGTTTTCCTCTTAAGTTAAACTCTTAATTGATGTTATATAAACAATTAATATACATTTAATTGTTCTATGCTGTACTTGAGGGCATGTGCCTAACATATAGTTCTTTCCATGCTCAAGATTTACCACTGTGTAGTGAATGTTAAGGAGCACATAAAGGTTAAAAAGATATTTTCATGATACAAACTTCATATTAAATTCTGACTTTTGGACATGTTATACCAGTAAAAAATCAAATCAGAAACTGGAATGCAATATCAAGCACACGTGACACTTTGTTGTACATCTTGACAGCATATTCTTTTGAACAAAACAAATTGATATAACTCGAGTAATGGGATGAAAAATTTTCTTCTTTCTATCTTTTTTGAATATGGAAATAATCAAATAGAATGATTATGATAAAAATTCAATTATTTTTCTACGAGTATCTCTTTCTGTGCAAACAAAGTTCATTTGGCTTTGATGAGATGAAGCTTTTCAATCACTTGGCATAGAAGTAGTTTAAGACCATAATCTGTAAAAAAGAATATGTGGTCCATTTTAGATCACTGAAAACAACAAAGTGTTTATGTCTATTAGTTATTCAGCATCATTAACTATTTTAGTTTAGGATCCAAATAGGCTTATGTGTTCGCTTTATTTGTATATTTTCAGTTCGAATGTACAATTCAAGTGGTCTGTGAAAATAAATTAATAATTATGTAATATGTGACAGTGTTTAAACACTGTTGAAAAGGTTGAATTTCATGTCAATTACATATATTTATTCTTACACTAGTTCTAACTTTAGGCCAGACGAGTCTTGTTAATCTTAATATAAGCCTTATGCAATACTTTGTCTTTGTGCATTATCATCCACGTGTAACTTTGCAATCTCAAGTAATCATCGTTGAAGAAAGTTACTTTATACATTAAGTACTCTTTGCACAATGAATATTACGTAGAATAGTTCAATTGAACCCTTTTTTTTCCTTTCTCAAAGAATGTCATGCTAGTCAGTGTACATAATAATGAGCTGCATGTAGGTCCTGGAATCGCTTGATATCCCACTAGTTGAATTATGGTTGGCGCTATATATCCATATTCATAACTGTCTTAGGTCATGAAGAATTGAAGAGAAAATATCACAAAGAATTTGGCGTGTTATGTTTTTCTTATGATCTCTTGTATTTATTTGTGAGCATATATTGCATGGAAGGGTTGAACTGCATAAAAAATCTGCATGATGATTTCCAATTATACTGTAACCTATTTTCTTTATTTCTGATGCATAATTAACCGGTTTAAAAGTGTAGGCTGTTTTTGGATCTTACACCATGTCTGCTTCTAGTTAGTATTCTATTCTATTCTAATTTTCTTTTAAATTAGAATAATTTTAGTATGCAGGGACATACTTGGAGTTGGCCTGTTTTGTAGGATGGTAAAAGCATATATAAGAGGTTTAAGGCTATTTTTTAAAATATGGTGTTGATATTGAATAAGAATATATCCTATTTCCTCGTTCCTCTCTTCTGCTGTTTGAGATCACCTATTGAGGCATGCAGTTTACTGTGCTGTTTTCTTTTTATATTTGGCAACCAGATATATGCATTGTGTGAACAGGCCATTGATGAGATGTCTTAGCAACCTCTATTGCTACTATTGACACTGATAATACAGGTCTTTGTCAACATGAACGTTCAGGAATTTTTCATGTGCATTATTTCTGCAATTCTGCTGCAAGTAGATGTTCTGCCATTGCATTGTTTTATAACACAGTACACACACTGACTGATCTTGTTTGGTACCTTCGATTCTTGTTTTTGTTGAATTCCTCAATTGCAGTGGGTAAATCAATGCTTAAATTTCAAAGTAGAATGTTTCTAAACAAATTTTGGCATGTTTTCATTTGGACGTTTGCGAATGCAGGTTCTATGTTGCTGAAGTTCTCCTTGCTTTGGAGTACCTGCATATGCTTGGCATAATCTATCGTGACTTGAAGCCGGAGAATGTCCTTGTCAGAGAAGATGGTCATATCATGCTCTCAGACTTTGATCTTTCCCTCCGCTGTGCTGTTAGTCCCACCCTCATTAAATCCTCAAATCTGGCTTCTGAGTCTAAAAGAAACAACCCTGCCTTCTGCATCCAACCTTCTTGTGCTGAACCGTCCTGCATTCAGCCTACCTGTGCAACCCCCACTACGTGTTTCTCACCTAGATTGTTCTCCTCCAAGTCCAAGTCGCGAAAACAAAAGCTTGAGATTGGAAACCAGATCAGTCCTCTGCCCGAGCTCATTGCAGAGCCTACTGATGCAAGATCCATGTCATTTGTTGGTACCCATGAGTACTTGGCTCCTGAGATCATAAAGGGCGAGGGCCATGGGAGTGCTGTCGACTGGTGGACCTTTGGTATTTTCCTGTATGAGCTTTTGTTTGGAAAGACTCCCTTCAAAGGGTCAGGTAACCGTGCCACTTTGTTTAATGTGATTGGTCAACCCTTGAGGTTTCCAGAGTCTCCAATTGTGAGCTTCTCTGCAAGAGATCTCATACGGGGTTTGCTGGTGAAGGAGCCCCAACACAGGCTTGCTTACAAGCGTGGGGCTACAGAGATAAAGCAGCATCCATTTTTTGAGGGTGTCAATTGGGCTTTGATCAGATGTGCAAGCCCTCCTGATGTTCCAAAACCCATAGAGATTGGGCAAAACACTGGGGCAGGGGCATCAACTAGTCAGAAAGCAAAACCTACATCTGAAAAAGCCTCAGATAATTATCTGGAGTTTGATTTCTTCTAATGTCATATTCTTGACTGGTTTGCTTCGACCAGGTATCATCTGTTTTATAACGATCTCATTCTGGTTGTATTTGTTTTATTGCCCTAAAAGTTCTCTTTTTCTTCTTCTGTTGCATATGTTATTCAATATTTGGCTAGATATTCTCATCCCTGGTAATTATTATCCAAGACCTCGTTGTTTCAGTCATTATATGAATGAAAAGCTATAATAGTTTAGCTCTTTTATGCTAAATATTGTTTCATGGCATCATCAAATGATAAATGAAAATTTATTTCTTAGTGAAGAATCACTTCTTTATTCCAGACATTCTTCTAGATTCAATCGCTGTTCATCTCTTTTCTTTTTCTTATCAATAAGCAAATGTCTCACATTTCTGAGAAAAGCAATTTGATCGGTTAGATTTCTTCCTAGAACTTGCTTAATTGATTCCATAAATGTGATAACCAAGTAGTTCAGTTCTTTGATACAGAATGTAACTCTTCATTCCAAACAGGATTAAGGCAGCAATTAATAACATTTGTCTTTGCAGTCTGAAGAAAACTATCGTAGAACAGCTAAAATGTTTCTCAAAGCCAAAATATTATGCTAATGGAAGGAGAGAAAAAAATATTGACAAATATAACAGTTTAACCATATTTATATTTGAAAGAGAAATATTACAAATGAGAAAAACATCAAAATCAAATCAAGCTTGGCTCATTAGCTGATTAACGAAGAAACATTGTTTTGGTTACAGTATTCGCATAATAATGTACCCCAAGCAGTATCATGAACTACAAGCTTGAGGATTAAAGTTAGCCCGGACTATGATGCATTGGTAGGGTGTCCACGTAGATTCTTAGAAATCTATAGGTCTATTTCTAGGGGATTTTTTCTAAATAGGT
>JBAMHZ010443121.1:0-10004 GCA_037177395.1 Alpinia galanga | reverse complement strand
CTTAGTTATTTGGCACCAATACAAGTAAGTATAATAACCATAAAGAAATGCCTTTAATATATATATAGGAATATGATACAATGAGTCCATACAGCAGTCATCACATGATCGGCTCTAGGGCTCTCACTAACAGATGGCAGATTTTGATGCGTATGCAGAGTTCACGGCCCCGGGTTGCCTATCCGTTCATTCTTGTGGCATAGTGCACACTCTTGCAAAGGAACGAGGTCCGAATAGGTCTTTCAAGTTTCTTAATATGTGGTTGTTGCATGAAGACTACAAACGGGTGGTGGAGGCCTCGTGGGCAGCCCCGAATGGTGGGAATGCACAGTTTGTACTCATGACGAAACTAAGTCGATTGAGAGAGCTGAACAAGAAGCAATTTGGGCACATATCGAAAAAGGCAAATGGGCAAATGCAGATTTAGAGGCGATCCAACAAGGAATTCTAGCAAGAGGGGTGATCCCTATGGACTATGGTCGTCTACGTAAGCAAGCCACTCTGCTAGCGGAGGCAAAAAAGAAATTCTACCAACAAAGGGCAAAGAATGTGTATTTGAGGAGCTCGGATAAGTGCACCAAGTTCTTTCATGATGTGGTCAAGCATAATAATAAGCGAATGCCATCATTACTCTCACAAAAAGAAATGGAGACCAAACAACAAGCTTGGGTGAAGTAGCGGATGAGTTTGTGAACTTCTTCCACTCCTTACTTGGAAAAAAGGGACAGTGCTACCCTATGGACAGCTATGCACTTCCCAGAAGGAAGTTAACTAGAACCCAATCGGATGGTTTTATCAGGCCAGTAGGGGTGGTGGAGATTAAGGCAGCCCTCAATGATATAGGAGGTGATAAGGCGCTGGGTTCGGATGGCTATGGAGTGAAATTCTTTGCCTCGTCGTGGGATATTGTTGGGCAGGATTTTCTTGCAGCAGTCCAAGAGTTCTTTCAAGAGGGGAAGTTGCTAAAACAATAGAACCACTCATTGATCTCCTTAGTGCCAAAAGCGGATCATGCCGTTGGAGTAGCGGATTATCGACCCATCTCTTATTGTAATGTCTTCTACAAGGTGATTGCTAAAGTGTTGGCCGACCGCTAGCTGAGATTTTGGGGTACTTGTTGGATCCGGCACAAGCGGCATTTGTGCAAGGGCGGTCCATTGGGGATAACATCCACCTAACTCAAGAGTTTCTAAGGAAGTATGCACGCAAACGAATCTCACCAAGATGTATGCTCAAGGTGGACTTGAAGAAAGCTTTTGATATGGTAGATTGGGATTTTCTCTTGCATGCCATGGTTGGTTTTGGTTTTCCCCAACTATATTGTGGATGGATTAAGGAATGTGTTACCACGGTCTCATATTCTATCTCCCTAAATGGCGGCATATATGGATTCTTTGGTGGACGGCGTGGTTTAAGGCAAGGTGATCCCTTATCTCCCATGCTTTTCGGTTTATGTGTTGAAGTATTATCAAGGAGATTGCAAGTTGTTTCCATGCTCCCCTCTTTTCATTTTCATCCTATGTGCAAAGAGGTTGGCATTACTCACCTTGTGTATGCGGATGACTTAATGATGTTTATCTGGGCGGATGAAACCTCTATCAAGGTGTTAGCAGACTGTTTGGAGCAATTTGGGAATGAAGCGGGGCTGAGGGATAACCCCCTAAAGTCTCACATGTATATGGTGGGAATCGATGATATAATGAAGTGCCAGTTGCTCCACACTGTTGGTTTTCTTGAATGAACATTTCCATTCTGGTACTTGGGGATTCCACTTGCGGCGGAGAAATTGCGGATTGCCAACTATGGGCCTCTCCTCGATGCTATCGTAAAGAAGATCAATGCTTGGCCGAAACACACCTTATCATATGTTGGACACTTAGAGTTGGTGAAAATGATTCTTCAAAGTATGGAATATTATTGGCTTTCTATGCTCCCTATTCCCGGTGGAGTCATTGAGAAGATCAAGGCCATATGTTGGAAGTTTGTGTGGTCTTCCAAGCATCCTCCAATATCGTGGAGCACTATATGCCTTTCTCAACAAGAGGGTGGATATGGACTTCGGGACCTTCATGCGTGGAATGAAGCTCTATTAAGCAAAATGCTATTAGGATATCCAATCCAAGATGGAATCACTATGGGTGAAGTGGGTGCATCACCACTACATCAAGGGGGCTGATTTTTGGCAATAGGAAGCCAAGGCGGCGGACTCACCTCTTATTAAGTGCCTAGTGGATATTCAGAGCAAGATTCTTTGGACTACAAATAGACAAGGAGCGGCGAACATGTTGATGATTGAATGGTTTGCAGCGGACGAAAATGGGGCTGCAAATGCCTATGAGTTCTTCAAACCACGGGGGATGGCAATGGCTTGGGCACTGCTGATTTGGCGACCGGAGATCATGCCAAAGCACCAGTTTATAGTATGGTTACTTGTGCATGGAAAACTACTCACAACCGATAGGATGACATACGAACCACGCAAAGTGTGTGTGCTTTGCCGGCGGGAGGAGGAATCCAATGGGCACTTGTTCTTTGAGTGCCCCATTTCTTGAGCCCTATGGGGCAAGGTTTCGCAATGGATGGAGATCAGGTATGAAAATCGATTAGTCGCTGACCTATTCCAGATTTTTGGACTGCCCTACAAAGGTGTCAGTCGCAAGATAAAGGCTCGATACTTGGGAATATCAAGCATGATCTATGTCTTGTGGGAGACCCACAATAGATGCCGCTGTGAGGGTATGGAGTCAGATGTTGGGTGCATGCTTCACAAGATCCAACTACATGTGTATCGTTTTATGGACTTGTGATGATGTAGAGTTGGTTATGACCCTGTTTTAAGTGATTGTTTTGGAAGATTATGTCTTGTGGGTTGGATTGTGGTCAGCACCTCATGTGTAGAGGATGCTGGATTATGTGTGAGATTATGATTGTATGGTAGAGGCTTTGACCTCTTAACACATTTATAATACATTTACCTACTTCCATGAAATAAGGCAAGTCCTGGTGGCATCCAAATTAGCCAACAATTTTGGTATTAGCCGTGGAAGAAAAGCAAGACTTGAGGTTAGATTAGTAGCTTTCCATTATTGGTTTTTATTAGCTTTTTTTCTTTGAATTCTTGGAGTGTTGGACTCTTGACCGTGCACAAAACTTTTTCTCAATTTAGGGGTACATCAAGGCTTATTACTACATTCATATTTGGGTGCTATTTCCATTCAGCACGTCTTCTTTGGCGGGAGCATCTTAATAATTTTGGAAGCTTATTAGTGTCATCCAAGTTTTCATCTAATTGAAATGATCTCCTTTGTGGATTACCTTCTTCACTTTCTTGCCATCAGAGCTGGCCCTGGGGGAGAGTTATTGGGACCCCCGCCCAGGATCCAAAAATTGATCTTCAAAAAAATATATGTAAAAGGGAATAATTTTTTTCAAAAATAAAATTTTCACCATTAAAAATGAACTTTTTTTTTGTTTCACTCAAGGCCCTTGAACTTTGAGGACTGACTTTGCTTGCCATAGATGATGAGGAATAGGGGGAGGAGGTGGAAGTGAAGAAGGCTACAATGGCTCAACATCATGGGAACCAAGACAACCAATACCTAGCAAAACCTTGGGCGTCAATGAAGGGAAGAAGAAGTGGTATGATCTCTTTCTCCACAAATGGATTGTTTGAGCAAGAAAATGCATTGCAATTTTTGTAGAAAAATACGTGTTTAAATTCTAAATTTAAACACGTATTTTTGTAGCAAAACATTGGGTGGCACTGGGATTTGAAAATTCTAAATTTATAAATTATATGTTTAACTGAAAAAGGCCTTGTATGGACTAAAATAAGTACCTCATACTTGGTATAAATGGTTGTCGACTTTCTTAGTGTCCAAGGATTTTTATAGAGGTTAAATTGATCCTATCATATTTCTAAAAAGTAGTGGAGATGATATCTTCATAGCCCAAGTATATATGGATGACATTATTTGTGGATCTACAAATAAAAATTATCTAAATGAGTTCATAAATCACATTGAAAGTGAATTTGAAATGAGTTTGGTTGGTTAGCTGATATTATTTTTAGTATTGTAAATTAAATAAACTAAAAAGGGAATTTACATTCATCAATCAAAATAAGCAAAAAAAATTAATATTTTTTAGAATGGACAACGCAAAAGAAATATCTACTCCCATGACAACTAATATAAAGTTAGAAAATGATCCTAAGGATAAAGAAGTTGATTCAAAAATATATTGTAGTGCTATAGGTGTTGGTGCAATTAGTCTCTAGAATTTCGATGTTTGACAATATACCTTCTTTTGGTAAAGTATTGATCAAGGATTAATCCAAATAGAACCAAAATATTTGGATGCAAGTTAAGAGAAAAAGTTTAGTCATGTTAAGGTTGTTGACTGAATGTGTCACGCCCTGAGAGACGGCTGAATCGAAAAATTTCGACAGCATCTCTCCAGTAACATGACAATATTTGACATACATAATATAGGCCCACACGGCCGCTCACAAGTCCAACACAAAAATATAAATATTAAAACATAACTGACATACCAACTGAGTAATAAAATACTAAACCACAAATTGCATACCAGTATGACTCACAACCAAACCAAATAATACAAACCCCACGTGAAAAATGAAAGAACTCCATAACCAAAATTAAAGCAACAAAGTCTGTAAACAAAAAAATAATCCAGACCACGAAATGTAACCCAAAAGTAAACTCCTCCTGCTGTGAGATGGGATAGACTGGCAGATGTTCATGTATCAGCTGTAACGCCTCTATCTGTTATCTAGGGAGGAAACAATAAATACCCCAGGGTCTGGGTGGTGAGTATGAAATACTCAATGGATACTAAACAAATAATGTACAACGAATAAGTAAACCAGGACAATAATACAGTATCATCACAACAACTCTATCAAGCAATAGGTAATGAGGAAAGTCATCATGTATAAGAGGCTACATGGTATATCAACTAAATATCAAACAAGTGCATCGACTACAACAAACATAGTAAAAGAAATTACTAACAAAAGCACATACTTCAACCTATGTAACAGATATCAGGTATAACATATTATATGTTTGGCCACTGTCAACACGTATTGTCCCCCAGACACCCGTTCAGTGAACTGGGGTTACTCTCAGCACATGCCATCTCTAGACACTCGCTCAGTGAACTAGGAGGTCATTCTCAGCACATGTCATCTCCAGACACCCGTTCAGTGAACTGGGAGGTCATTCTCAGCACATGTCATCTCTAGACATCCGCTCAGTAAACTGGAAGGTCACTCTCAGTACATGTTATCTCCAGACACCCACTCAGTGAACTGGAAGGTCATTCTCAGTACATGTTATCTCCAGACACCCGCTCAGTGAACTAGAAGGTTATTCTCAGCACATGTCATCTCCAGACACCTGCTTAGTGAACTGGAAGGTCACAATCATCTAACTATACCTAGCCATCATATTCTAACAACAACTAAATACCTACTTATGCGAGGGCATTATTCTGGTATATATGGTACAGATCAATGGTAAGTCGGAACTGACAACATACGTTACTGGGATGATGACTACAAGATTATTTCGAAGATCAAGCAACAAGAATCAAGCATCAATGTGTAAAAGAGGATACCTCAAGATAGAGTCATAATAAATAATGCACAACTAAAGACTGTATTGACTAGATACAGGAGTACCCACCTGGTATGACGAACGTGACAATAGATATCCCCAGTACACCCCTCGTATATATATTCGAATCAACTAATCACGTTCCTGCAACATTAAAATACACCACCTACTAAATACAATCGCATATTCAATATTAATTACATCGAACAATTAAATCTAAAATGCGTCGAACCACGATCAACCCCATATAACACCCTAACTACTAGGTAATCCCGTTTAACCAAGCATTCTCATTCTAGAGTCAACATCAACACCTCCCAGTAACTTATCTTTAACAAGACGGTATTCAAAATCAACAATTACGTTAAGGGTGTCAATTACTACTATGATGGACCTATAATTCTGGCTCAATTACAGCATCACCGGACATCCCACAAATCTCCATTTATCAGCCCTTAATTAAGGTAAATCTACAAAATTAGTAGTTAACTATCTGCCATCAACTATCAGCCATATAAACCTATAATCATCCAAATTCTCCTATCATAGCAACTAATTATACTAGCCCAATCTAACCACAGTAATCCATCCCATAAAATCCTTTCATCACTGAGATATCACATATGATCAGGTCTTTAAATTCTCCACTTATCATCATCAAATAGACTCATGTGATTAACCCATTAGTACTTGTGTAATGGATCATTCATTAACCCAACTGCTTAATTAATCCTTCACATCGATAACCCTCATCACTCAAATGTCTTAAATCCACAACAATCCCAGTCATATTTCAGTAGTTATTAATCAACTGATTAATTAACAAAATCCATTCACTCATTTAATCCATTAATTAATCCACAGTTTAACTAAAATTCATTTGGAAATCCTTACCCTGCTTCTCCGTCGGAGCTGATTCACGACACTAGAATCAGGCGGCCAGCGAGATGGATGGCGACGCAGGGAAGGTGGCGGTCGTGAGCACTGCCGGAGGATGGTCGGCGGTTGGCAGTAGCCATCCACGCGTGCAAGGGGAGGGTCACGGGGCTAGCTGCGGTGGCCGCGAGGCTTGGAGCTTGCCGTGGTGATAGGCATAGGGCAGAGGCGCGGCGATTGTCGGGTTGAGCACCACGAAGAAGATGGCGGCGATGAATTGAAGGATAATGAGAGGGAGCGGCAGCCGTCGGGTGGTTAGGGCACGGGAGAGGAGAAGTTGCATCGGGGATTTGGGGAAGGGAAAAAAAATGAGCGGCTCGTGAATGAGAACGAATGGGTCGGGTTTTAAGGGACTTATTTAAATAACAACCTAGGTTTGTGATTAAACCTAAGTAAGTTATCCAATTACCCCTATTAATTCACGTATATAACAACTTATGTCCTGAACAAATTATTGTTGATTTGATTCCAGCATAGTCAAAGTTCCATTACTACAAATGACTTCTCCACATATTCTATAAACTAATCTTGCTATAGGAGAAACTTCAAAAAAATTGATTAGCAAGAGGAGTCCTGCCAATTATGCAAGTATAAGGATGAATTAATTTCATTCTTAACCGTAAAGTTTATCGGAGTAACATCAGAGTTGCATACCACCTCCCCACTTAAGATATGATGATTGAAGAGAAGGGAAAAAATTCAAGTGCTTCTTGATCATGTGGAGGAGGTCATAAGAACTAAGGATAAGGTGATTGATGAAAGGGACAATATTATAGCTGAAAAATAATCATTAAATGCTAAAAAAGACAGTTTAATAGCTGAGCTTCAAGTTAAAATGCAGTCTCAGAATGCAGAGGTGTTATAATCTAAGCCCATAGAAACCACACAAACCCAAAAGGCCACTACCTACACTAGGAAGAAGGTTTGTGCAAGAAAAAGTATTTCCTATGTTGCATCATAGCCTACAAGATAAACTCCTACCTGGTTTGATAAGGTTCCTAAAAGAAGGAGAGTTGATAATCAAATGGTTGTTGCAAATCCTATTGCAGAGGAGCTTAACTAGCCAAATGTCGATCTTGAGAAGCCTATTAGTGGCCAAGAGTCTGATTTACATGGGGATAAAAAAAACAAAGCTCCTGTAGAGCTAGGTGATATCAACAAAAATTCTATTGCCACTCAATCATTAATGGATCGAATTATTCAAATTGATGAGTTACAGAAAAAGATATTAGAGGTAACCTTAAATGATCATGTATGGTCTTAGGATTTATTTAGAAATTATTTGTTTTTAATCTAACAATTTATTTTTATGCAGCAAGGTTTTACATGCTTCAACAACAACATGGATGCAATTATTGGGAGTATTGAGAATACAATCAAAATCCTACATTGCTAAGACATGAAAAAGATCATGTGCTTATAAGATGAAAAGATATCTCTATTAGTATGAGGCATTTTGGGTAAACCCCAAAAATAAAACCATGAGAGCTTAGGCCTAAAGTGGACAATATACCATTGTGGAGATATATGAATCTTATAGGCATTAACAATTGGTATCATAGCCATGGTTCATGTCAAGTCATGCACCTCAAACAAAGGAAGTGACGCTCCCATGTCTTGATCAAGAGAACCAGACACTAGGTAGGAAGTACAATTGGGTCAGAAGGACCGGACAACTGGAAGGAAGTCCAGTTGGGTCAGGATGACTGGACAACTAGCAAGAAGTCTAGTTGAGTCAGGATGATCAGATAATTGGCAAGAAGTCTAGCTGGGTTAAGAGGACCAGACAGTTGGTAGGAAGACCTGGTGGGTTAAGGATCAGACATTAAGTAGAGAAAGTCCTTCGAGGATGGATAGGCTTGAGAGGAGGCTCAATGTAGTCCTTCGTTTAAGTGGGGGATTGTTGGGAGTATTGAGAATACAATCAAAGTTCGAAAAGATCATATACTTATAAAATGAAAAGATATCTCCATTGGTATCAGGTCTTTTGGGTAAAGCCCAAAAATAAAACTATGAGGGCTTAGACCCAAAGTGGACAATATCATACCATTGTGGAGATATGTGAATCTTATAGGCACTAATAATTGGTATCAGAGTCATGGTCCATGTCAAGCCATGCACCTCGAACGAAGGAAGTGGAGCTTCCATGTCTGGATCAAGAGAACTAGACACCAGGCAGAAACTCCAGTTGGATTAGGAGTACTGAACAATTGGCAAGAAGTCCAGCTAGGTCAAGGGACCAGATAGTTGACAGGAAGTCCAACTAGGTCAGGAGGATCAGACAGTTGGCAGGAAGACCTGGTGGGTTAAGGATCAGACATCAAGCAGAGGAAGTTCTTCGAGGAAGGATAAGCTTGAGGGAGAGCCCAACGTGGTCTTTCATTTGAGGGGAGGATTGTTTGGAGTATTGAGAATGCAATCAAAGTCCCACATTGGTAAGACATGGAAACGATCATGTTCTTATAAGATGAAAAGATATCTCCATTAGTATGAGGCCTTTTGGGTAAAGCTCAAAAATAAAACCATGAGGGCTTAAGCTCAAAGTGGACAATATCATACCATTATAGAGATATGTGAATCTTATAAGCATTAACACTTCTGACATGGAGACGTTTGAGGAGTTGAGGGCGTCGTGAGTGTGACAGATGGCCAGACGTGAGAGGTTGAAGACGTCGTGGGGAGGACGAATGATGGAGCGAGGTGCTCTTGTCAGGCCGTTAGAGAAAGACATTTTTTCTGTTATAGTATGAGGTGTCTGCAGGCCATCGTCGTGGGCAATGGTCCTTTTCATCCTCTAACAACCTCGTATGCGTTAGCCTCTAACCATTTAAGGGAATAAATCTTCTATGGGGGCCCTTGTTGAAAAGGACATAAGCTTTCCCAAAATATCGAACAGTCTTGTTGAACTCAGGGGTCTGCTTGATGACAGAGCTGATTTATCTCAGCTCGGGAGTTTGCCTGGCGACCGAACTGATCTGCTTTAGCTCAGGAATTTGCCTGCCGACCGAGCTGATCTACCTCTGCTCGGGAGAGTGCCTGTCGGCCGAGCTGATCTACCTCAACTCGGAAGCTTGCCTGCCGATCGAGCTGATCTACTTCAGCTCGGGAGTTAGCCCATCAACCGAGCAGATTTGCTTTAGCTCAGGAGTTTGTCTGTCGAACAAGCTGATTTGCCTCAGCTCGAGGATCTGTTTGGCGACCAAACTGACCTACCTCAGCTCGGGAGCCTACGTGTCGACCGAGCTGAGCTGCCTCAACTCGAGAGCCTACCTGTCAGCTGAGCTAATCTGTCTCAGCTCGGGAGTATGTCTGTTAATCGAGCGGAGCTGCCTCCACTCGGGAATTTACTCGGTAGCCGAGTCATCTAATTCGAGCTCGTCCGGCTTCCCCATGGATATCTCAGTTTAAATATGATTGATGCGA
>JBAMHZ010443111.1:0-10005 GCA_037177395.1 Alpinia galanga | reverse complement strand
AAAAGTTGTCATCTTTTTCTCTTGCCCTTTGAAAATATAGGACATAATTGTCTATCTAACTTTTTTTTAAAAAAAAAAATTTAAAGTCATTATTTAATGATTGCTTAAGCGTCTATTTTTTTTTTGTTAGCATAAGTATATCTAAATCTTCGACCCGACTAATTTCTAGAGTAGTCAGCCATGCTCCATGGTCTTTCGAGGACACCCCTTCAACAGCTGAGACAGAAGAAGTCGGAACCCCAGCGGATCTCCATTAACCACCTGAATAAATCAAGAAAGCGCTCGCAGCTTTTTTAGTGGATTAGCTCGGAGTCCGCAGTCGCGTCATCTCTGAAAAGCTGTCCAACGTTAAAGTCGTACTCCATCAGTCAGACAAACTCATGTACACAGGGTTGCCTCTACAGATTTTTTAAAAATTCATAGTCGAATCGTACCTCAGCAAAGAATCAAACTGTGTTCTCCTGTGAAGTGTCTCACCGTTATTACCATCATTGCACCGTGCCCTTGATTCATAATCCCAACACTTTAACTATCTTAATCGACTATATAAATTCTGAAAGGTCATAACACTTTATGAAACATCATCTACACCATCAAGGAGTTGTATTTCAAAGCAAGAAAGACAAATCAAACAGCATATAATGTGAGTCTTTTATTCGATATTGACTCGATATCATTGAGTGATAACTTGAGTGATGATGGTAGACTTGTGAATTGCCCTACATAGTTGGATTGTTGCACGTTATAGTTGATAGTGTATCAAAGAGGAATGGCCAAGTGCCATCTTCAAAAGTGACGACAAGAAGAGCTCAAATAGCGATGTGTGCCTTCAATAAACTCACCACGTATGGTCTCACACGATTGGACTATCATGAATCATGGACATTTGAGTCAAAATCGACCTGAAGTGGAGTGGACGAGCTTGACAACAACATTGAAGAAGCAAGAGAGAGGACAGCGAGTCGTAGAATCGATTTCAAATGGAGGTCGAGGAAGTAGCAACGGCACTGAAGAAGCAAGAGAGGACATTCTTGTAGTATAGGGCAACCATTCGATAACATGAATACCAAACTAGTACTTCCTTTCTCATTTCAAGAACACAACATCAACTGATACTCTCTCACTTCTCAGGAAAAGAAAATTGAACTGATATTGCATTATTTTTTTTCTTCTCCAGAATAAACAAAAAACAAAAACAAAAGAAAGGTAACCAAGAACTGATCATAATGTATCAGATTTTCCTAGAACAGAAATTTGCAGAAACCTCATGTTCATAGATCAATAGCTAAATGGAGCTATAATTCTGGTGATAATTTATTCAGAATTGAGATCAGCCAAATCAAAAGTTTTAGACACAGCCTTGTGCCAAGATTCAACCCTCTTCTTTCTGTTCTCTTCGGATAGTTTAGGACAGAAGATTGTTACCCTTTTTTCATGTCTAGAAGCAAATATCTGCTCTTTAGTCCACACACCGATAGCTAGTCCAGCTGCATACGCTGCTCCGAGCGCTGAAGTTTCGATATCTGCAGGTCGGACAACTGGACTACCCAAAAGGTCAGCCTACAGTACCAATTAGAGAAATTGTCATTGTTCATACAGGTGCAAAAACATGTATTGGCAAAGTGAAAGCTGAAAATAGCAGGATATTGGCTTTGTTTTATGGCAATCGAAAAGTATCACTGAAGTTCACAAATCATAATAGCTCTAGTTTTTATTTTTATGAACAACTTTGTAATGAACAAAAGATCATAAAGCATTTTAATTTCTCATAAGTTGCAAATAAACAAACTTACATCAACTATAAAGAAAATTGATAATTTATGAGAGGATCGTTTAAGTGTATGGCTTGGACTATTTAAAGGGGAGGGGTGAATACTTGACACCTATAATGACACCTATAAATTAAAATTCTTTCTTGCAAATGCAAAGGCAAAGTAATTGTTAGTTCTTGCGTGAGGTGTCGATGTCTGTTCATTGTTTGTGTCAAGTATAGAGATAGTGGAAACTAGAATAATACAATAAGAACAATATTAACATACAATTCAATGTGGTTCGATGACCCAACTCCAACTCAACCTATGACTCGTCCAATGAGTCACCTATCTAAGATTCTATTAAAAACTGGCCCTTTACAATACGTAATGAGATAACTCTATTAGAATCCCTTCCTAGGATGTTCACAAGTGACCTTTTTTGTTAAATATAAAAGAAGATGCGCAGACTAAGCAAAAGAGATTATCAAAAGTTTGAGTTGATACCTTCAACTTTGTCCAAGCCCTTGGGGACTTTGGAGTAACGTAGGCATAGCGATGAAGGAGATTCAAGTTCACTAAAAACCTCTAAGCCAACAAACCCAATCCAACCAAGTTGACTGCATCAAGTCATTCATGACAACTTGATGACAATGAGTCAACGACTCACGTACTCAACCCACAATGAGAAAGATCAAAGAAAAGGAAAGACAATTTCAACTATTTAAAAAGAGTAAAAAGATCAAAACACTTTATATTTCAAATAAAAATTTTAATTTTTAACATAAAATTACCAAAGGACCCTAAGAATTTTTAAAAATTCATAAAACTTTGATTTTTCCTATTTGGAAGTATTTTTTGAATTTTGTATTATTTAATTTTTTTTTAATTGAATTCTTAGTATTTTTTGACCCAATGGGTTTGAGCCCATGCCAAGGAACCAAAGATGACATCATAAGCCATGTTGATAAATCGTGCCATGTCAAAAATGGATCAATTGAACCCATGTCAAGCCTTGTCCAGTCTACCCTTTTTAACACATCTACAAATCAATACCACACGATAAAAATAAGTTAACATTTACCAAATGCATCAACTAACATAGTGCAAACAAACCATTTGGGAGTATAGTTACGCCACTAACATGAGTTACATCATCACAATAAGTATACATTTAGTTATTCAAAAAGAGATACTTTGGAGAAAGAGATTTCTTGTAGGTTCAAAACTTAACGAATGGTGATCAAAGGTTTAAGAAAGTGCAAAATCAGGTCTTCTGATAAAGATGATGTTTTGATGAAATGGGAGAAAGTAGTGATTTTTGTCTATTCTATGCAAAGTGACAACCTCAATAATTAGACGGCAGAAGTTCAACTAATTCCTTAAGGTGAAAGGAATGGAAGTAGGAATAAACACTTCAATGCTACTTCTAATCGAGATTTTAAAATAATTCAGATTTTTTACCCACAGTAACAGAAAGGAAAAGTGCCAAAATCTTGGCAAAGTATTGAACCTGGATTTGCATCAGCAGATTGTTCGAGGTGGCGCTGCCATCCACGCGAAGCAAGAATTTCCCGTCTTTGGTCTTCACGGCACTGCCGCCATCGTCTTCTGCATCATTGTGCATCGCAGTGAGCACATCATTCACCTGAAAGCAGATGCTTTCAAGCACTGCCCGTGCTATGTGGCTTCTGTTGGTGAACCTGGTGATTCCAAGGCACACCCCGCGCGCGTCGTCGCGCCACCACGGCGCGAGCAGCCCGTTGAACGCCGGCACGAAGTACACGCCTCCGGAGTTCTCCACGAGCTCCGCCATCGCCTCGACCTCCGCCGATGTCCGGATGATGCTCAGCGCGTCTCTTAGCCACTGCACGAGCCCGCCGGCGATGGCTATAGAGCCGTCCAGGGCGTAGTCGGTGGCGGCCTCGGGACCCAGCTTGTAGGCAACAGTGGTGAGGAGGCCGTGCGTGGATTTCACAATCTGCTCGCCAGTGTTGAGAAGGATGGAGGCACCGGTGCTGTAACTGCACTTAGCCTCGCCCTTACGGCAGAGTTGGCCCAGCATCGCGGCGTGCTGGTCGCCGAGGCAACCAGAGATGGGGATCTTAGCAAGCGGCCAGCCGTTAGTGATAACGCCGACGGTCTCCGAGTTGCTGATGATTTTAGGGAGTATGCTGATGGGGATGCCGAGGGCGTCGAGCGTGGTGGCGTCCCATTCTAGAGTTTGGAGGTTCATCAACATGGTCCGCGCCGCGTTGGAACAGTCGGTGACGTGGACGCCCCCACTGCATCCACCAGTGAGATTCCAAATCAACCAAGTATCGATCGTACCGAACATGGCATCGTCGGAATCGACAGCAGCCCTAACGGCGTCCACGTTTTCGAGGAGCCAGACGAGCTTGACGGCGCTGAAGCAGGAGCTGATGGGGAGGCCGCAGGAGGGGACGAAGTGGTTGCGGCCGCCGGGGAGCTGGGCGATGAGGCGGTGGCATATGGCGCTGGTACGGCCGTCCATCCACACAACAGCATTGAAAAGGGGAAATCCGGTGGAGCGGCTCCACACCACCGTGGTCTCCCGCTGGTTAGTGATGCCGATGGCGCGGAGGCCCGCATCGACATCGTGACCGGCAGCAGTGGCCTTCTCAAGCGCCTTCTCCATGCACACCCGCACGCTTTGCAGGATCTCCAGCGGGTCCTGCTCCACCCATCTGCAAGCAATCATCCGACCTCCATGATCGGCGGATCGACCCAAACGACAACGAGATCAGGGATCACATACCCGGTTTCAGGGTAGAACTGGGTGAACTCCATTTGGTGGCTGGCTACGGGCTTGACGTGACGGTCATAGATGATGAAGCGAGTCTTAGTGGTGCCCTGGTCGATGGCTCCTATGAAGAAATCTTCGGCGCCGGCCATCTCCGTCGCTTCGATCTATCAATAATCTAATTTCCAAGAATCTGAGGACGATTGATAGCAACAAATCGATAGATTTGAGACTTTGATCTGTTTGCAAGATTCAAAACCTAATTTTTGTCGATGGAGGACGAAGAAGATTCGAGAAAGGTGGATCAGAGTTGAGTCTGGTGGAGGCAAACGAGTAGCGGAAAGACCATTTAAATAGGAGGGAGAACGCATCATTTTAATTAAAATATTTATCAAAATTAATTAAATATTATTAAAAATAATTTTGATTAAAATTATTATGATTGAAATAATTTTAATTAAAATTTATTATGATATAAGATAGTTAATCAAAGTTGCACTAAGTGAGATTTTAATTAAAGCTGGATAAAGGTATTTTTAAAATATATGGTATTTTGTTTTTCAAAATGGATTTGTCTTTTTCATTTTGCACTTATTTTATATTTACTTATGGAATGAACTTTTATTTTTTTAATGGAAAAAACAAATTTGACCGGATTGAAAATTTTGGAAATTTCTTGGTTAAAATTTTGTTTATTAAGAAGTTTGCCAAATAATAAAATATTTAATTCTAGATTAATTTAAATAAATATTCTAAATTATAATTTTTAGAACAAAAAAACGATGTTTTTCAATGATTTTCTTTGAGGAAAAAAATGTATACTTTAAAACAAAAAATGTTTTATGAAATTATAATCTGAAAATTTGTTCTACATATTATGCACGCAAAAAAAAAAAATTAAAAGGAAAAGAAAATATATATATGTGTGTTTTTAAAAAAAAAATATTACTAGACAATCTGGAAGTTGAGTCGCCGGAGCCACACGGAATGGAGTATCATGTGGAACACGTCGAACCTCTTAGCTGGCGAGTTGAACACAAAGTGCCTCTTCACCGCCTTCACCCCCTCCCTCATCCTCATCATCTCCGACGGCGGCACCGCCTCCAGTATGCCCTTCAGCCTCGGCAGCTCCTCCATGGGCACCACCACCGAAAACTCCTCCCATCTCAGCACGTCGCTGAACGGCAGCACGTAGCTCTCCGACACGATCACCGGCACGCACTCCGCGTACAACGCCTCCACAACTCGAGGGCTCGCCACCTCGTACCCGCTCGGGCACAGGCAGAACCGCGACTGCAGAAGGTAGTTGTAGTAATCCTTGCCTCCGGGGCCGCCGGGGAGGTATTCGAACACCGGCATCTCGGGGTCCCGGCCCTTCCATAGCCGGAGGAGCTCCTCGCGGATGGAGCCGTGGCGGCCTCCGGCGAAGAACGCGAGGTACGGCCTGGCGGCGAGGCCAGGTGCAGTCAGCTGCTGGAGGTCCTCCGGGATCGAACCGTCGTAGAGGTTGATCTCCGGAATGCTGACGTCCTTCCGCGGATTGAAACCTTCGGAGGTGTTCGCATTGCAAAGCGCTCGTATCGAGTTCTTGTACAGATTCCCGTTGGCCATCGACGCCCACGGTCCCTGCCAATTATGATTCATTGTAACTCTAATTCCTCTGCTTCGATTCCTCTGTTTCCCGTCGTACGTACCCAGTCGTGGCAGGAGAGCATGAAGTGGTCGGCGCCGGCGGAGCGGTTCCAGAAGGGGTGATTGGAGGCGACGGAGCTGACGTAGTCGGTGACGAAGCGCCAGATCTTGGTCCGGTCGAAGTTGGCGGGGCGGTAGAGGAAGTGGACCATTTTAGTGACGCTGAAGGCGAGGAAGAAGACCTGGGCTCTCGCCGGGTTCCGCGTCCGCAGGCCGGAATATTCCATTTCGGAGATGAACCTCCCCTCGGTGGTGTATATGTTCTTGCATGGCCCCTCGTGCACCAGCGGCGGCTCGCCTTCCTCGTACACGTACACCTTGAGCCTCTTCTCCATCTCCTCGTAACTCCTGATCGAAATGCAATCCACATAACATGAATCGAATCGACGTAAAGTTGAAGCATTTCTTTATCTGTCAATTCTCTTCTCCTCATCGGAAGCCATGAATCTTGCTTTCGAGTATGATTATTCTGGAGAAAGGACAGAGGCGGCCACTCACCGGAGGAAAGCGCCGGGATTCCGGTACACGGCGGCGTAGAGAGGCACTTCTTCGCCGGGAACACGCAGGAGACCCGACGACGACGCGTTTCCGACGGAAATTACAGCGCTTTTGATCGCGGCCCTCGCCACGGTGAGCTCCACCTCCACTCTGCAACCCCCACCGTCCCCGCCCACCTTCTTCTTCTCCTTCCTTCGAACCCTCTGCTCCTGCAATCAAATCCAAGATTAGAAGTCGGGGCGTTGGAAATACTTAACTACGGCTCACGAAACCAGTATCACTCGCCGTGGGAGCTCCGTGGATCGCGGGAGAAATTGCATGGGTGGTCGTCTTCGTGAGGACGACAACCCCGTGGCCGTGGGGAATGGGGAAGAGACAGCTGTTGATGGCGATGAAGAGGAGAATGGGGATGAATGCGACGAGGATGATGAGGAGAGTGGGTCGCCGGAAACCGCCGTGGCCATGGCCGTTCTCCATCTTCTGCTCCGTTGCTTATAATTCTTAGTGGAATTTATAGAGAAGTTGGAGACCAACAACGCCTACAATAAATAAAATTAATTAAGAATATTTTATTTTTGAAGAAATTATTAGAATTTTTTAGAGGGAGAGGGAATCTTGTTGCTTATGGCCTAAAAAATGGAGCTCTAACAAGAATATTTGCAATTTTATAATAATAATTAATGCACTTTTAGATTAATGCCTTCCCTCCTGATTCATCTACCTCACAAATCCAAATTTTCTTATTTATTTTTTTAAAGTATTTTATTATTGTATTATATCCGTGAGGATAATATATTATTGAAACATACAAGTTAATATTTGGTAAGACATGCTCTTTCATCTTTTGAGTTGGTTAGAAATTAATTTAAATAGCTTAAAAGGTTTTAATTGCGAGCTTTAAGTTAAGAGGTTTTAAAATTTTTAGTGTGATAATGAGTTTAATTCATTCACTTTGCAATTTGAGAGTATCAATGAGTTTTCTACCCCCAAGGAACACAATTTTTTCTCTCTTTCATAGCAATATAAAAATTCATCATCTTGAATCATATTTGAATCAAAAGGAAGGGAAACAAAATGAATATTTAAAAGGGTCAACCAATTTATTTATACATTCATCGTTCATGACTCAAAACCTGATAATAATTAAAACTAGCTGAATAACTAAAAGAAACCACAAAGTCATCCTCTATGCATAGTTGAAGTCAACGTTCTAAAGGTAAAGTTCTTTCTCATCTCTCTCTTCTACTCTTTTTCCGAACTCTTTTTTTCCTAAGTCCAACTCACCAAACATTCTTTCTTGCAAATAGTTGATTTCTCTTCCAACACCTTTCTTTTGGGGGTAGAAATGAAGGCTTTGGAATCTTAGGCAATTCAATAAAAATTAAATAAAAATCCACTGCTTTATTGTGTCTTCTGTCCAATAAACAAAAACAAAAAAATGGTGGCAAATTCTTGAGAGAAAACCATTTACTGAAGAATGCATGTGAGTAATCTTTGGCAACAGGGAATACAGAACCAATCGTATCTTTTCCTAGCCTGTAGCACTTTATGTTGACAGAGTATGAGCCTAGAACAACATGGCTGTCGACTCCGCCGGCGAAAAAACAAAGTGTGTAGAGTGCACTTTCGAATTCCGGGCTCACTCCGACTAAAGAAGTGGAGACGGATTTCAGGATGCCGTTCCATTTGAATTGGATAGTTAGCAGGTGAGTCTCGGAGTCTGGCTGCAGATTTCGACAACAGCAACAAGCTTTAGATGCATGAGGAAAACTGAAGCAAAATGCAAGAAAAGAAAACGAAGTGTTACTAAAAGCAAATAATTCTTTAATAAAAGAAAGAATTAAAAACTTTTCTAAGATTGTTCTTGTGTATGCTTAACTTACCAGGCTATGATTTAGAAGTAGAGATGCAAGGAAAAGTTACCTTCTGAAGTTTCGTAATACTGATCTAATTCTGAATGTTAAATTCAACCAAAAGGATCTTCTGGGAAGTGGGAATTGTTACTTCTACAAGATTAGCTATCGGAATGTTAGGCGCAACTTAAGCTCCAATATCAGCAATCTCTGTGAGCTAATTACGCAGTTTGAACTAGTTCCACCATGATGTGCTTGACTTCCGAGAGAATGTTGATGGAAGAGAAAGGGATTCCTGTTGTGCTTCTACTGTTTACTTGTGAGATTTTTTTATATAAATTTTTCCCTTGCAAAAGGGTAAACTTATTAAGATTCTTATCCGAGGGAAGAACTCTTGCGAGATTTATTTGACTACTCAAAGTGAGATATTTTAGACTTAATAATAAGCACTATACAGCAGTGGCTTTGGCATCAAGCTCATCATCATTTGTCTAAAAAAACTTAAAACCTTAAGAAAATATTTCCTGTTCTTTTGCATCTAATACACAGTACAGTTGATGGAACTTCAATGTATGTTGTGTTCGCTAGAGGGAGGATAAATAGCATCGTTCGTGTTTTCACTTAATTGCATTTGCGTTTGTCTACAATATTGTTAGTGCACAACGGAATAACAATAAAATGTAATAACAACAATACAAACACTCATAAAACCAAATGTAATGTGGTTCCAAATTACGATTCTTACTTCACGATAATCCATAAGATGAATCACTCATCTTCAAGGTTCCACTAAACTTCTTCTTTAGATGAACACCAAGATGGAGGAAACTTTTCCTTACAATCTGAATCTTACAACCAAATACAAGCACAAATACATATACATAAGTATTTAAGCAAGAATATAAGTAAAGAACAACATGAACGCTTTGTCGCTTGTAGCTTTTAGTTATTTGAATGGCTTGAAAGGTGTGAAATACAACAGCAACTCTCCTTCAAGATCACCAAGAATTAGCATCAACTTTCTTCCACGAGTTCTCCTTTTATAGACTCTTCAAAGGCTAATTTTCTATCATCAGTCGGCTGACCTTACCCACCAGCCAACTAGCCATGTTATCGTTGCCTCACAACGACTTTCAATGACAATCCATATCAGAGTAAGTGAAACAGTCGACTGTCGTACACCATCAGTCAACTGATCACGACCATCAGTCAACTGGCCTACCTTCTGTAGACTGGCCACCTTATTCTAATAGATGATTATCCACACTAGTCGACTGATCACAACCAGTCGACTGGTATAACCCATCAGTCAACTACCCGAGCTGCATTTGCCAGAGCACCATCATCAGTCGACTCTAACTCGACTGGTAAATCTCACCAGTCGACTGGTAAACCTCCAAACTAAGGTTTATGTTAGGGTTTTCTAGCAAAAACGAAATAAATTGCA
>JBAMHZ010443060.1:0-10007 GCA_037177395.1 Alpinia galanga | reverse complement strand
TTGATACATTTACGACAAACTGTAGGTCCAAATTACTACATCAGTACAACACTTAAGGGGAAAAAACAAATGTCTTTGACACCTTCAGTAACAGGAGTCTTGCCAACCTACAAAGATCAGGTTCTTCTTAACCTCAATCGTCCAACAGAAGGTAAATCAATCTCAACTTTCTTTGAACAAAAGAAAATTAGGGCAGACATAAGTACATTGCCCAAAGACATTGGACAGTATATACATACATTAGCAGACAAAACAACATGGACTGGATTTTCCCAACTACAACAATTTTTGACAGAAATACAAAAAAATCCCCAACCAGGGATAACAGTAATTTATGAAGAACAACATAATCATAGATTACAGTGCAAAAATGTATATGGTACATGTCCACCTCAACCAACAGGGTGTGTTTGTACTCGAATATACAGTATTAAAAGAGCATGTGTTGACATGCATACTTATCATCCTGTTACATACAGAGGAAAAATAATTACAGCCTTTACATTATTAGACTATGGTTTGCTAGCTGTTCTTTGGATCAGACATAGTAAAAACATTACACCAGAGTTTCTACAAAAATTGGCACAGTGTATAGAATATATGAAAGAAGAAGAAAATTATAACACAATCATTGTCTGTACGATTGATTCATCTCCTCCAGAATGGATCAATGCAAATTTGGAACCAGCTCGACATGTTATACAACTAGAAGCTCATTATGCCTCAACACCTCATCATCATCATATTGAAGAATTTTGCCCATCAGATCCAGAACAAGCAGAAACTTGTTTCATGACATTAGAAGATCAGTTAAACCATTGGAGAGCTTCAGTACAAGGGTTTGACTGGTATTGGGAAAAACATATTGATTCTCTCCAATATGTTTTAGCTGCTGAAAGTTTCACAGAGAAGATATATTGGCCTTCTCATCATGGCACCATATTTTTTTCTTTTAAAATCCAGACAACTCAACTAAAGTTACAAGAAAAATATAAAAAAGCCTATCACCAATGGCTTGAAAAAGGAAAAACATCAAGAACAGCAAAAGAATATAGAGAGACAATGTTTGCTCTCTTCAATGCACAAATGGAGTCCATTAGAAACTCTCCAAGACCAGAGATGACGGACCTTGGAAATCAATCAAATGCCTCTACAGAAGAACAAAATTTGAACAATCTTATGGAATCTTGAAACAAAAAATTGCTACATTCCCCCATTATGCTGACAAGACTTAAAGAGATGCTGACAAGACTTAAAGGTATCCAATAATACATAAAGATATGCTGACAAGACCTAAAGATGCACAATAAGATACTGACAAGACAAAAGAAGATGCTGATAAAGGAACAGGATAAACAAAGACATACCGAGGGTACAACATAACACACTACTATAAAAGAACACCTTCGGCTACCCTGTAAGATATCCTTCGAAGAGTCAGAATTCCTCAGAGCTCTACTCCTCAACTCTTTCTGTGTACTTTTCTTTCAGTCTTTCTGTAAGTGTTTTCAATTTCTGCACTTGTCTTCTATTTGTAAATTCCTAGTACTTGTGTGTAAGTTTGCTTTTAATATATCACTGTGAATAAACTATGGCTTTTCTTGGCTAAGTTGTATGAACTATCATTAGTGTGCTTTCTTTTTGTTCTTGGTTAGGTTTTCTCAGTCCTTATTTTGCAATAGCAAATAACTGGTTTTTGTGGTTTGTAAGTCCTGTGCTGACAGAAGAGGTATTAAGACCTGTTCAGGCAACCTCTGGTCGGGGCAAAACTTTAGGCAAAACCAGGTGAGGCTCACTGAAAACTAATCAAGACAGGACGAAGCACCTAATGATAGTTCTCTCTTCTGCTATTCTTATTCTCTCTCCAATCGCCTGCTTAGTTCTCTTTTTGTTTCTTGTCCAGCATATAGTTACTCGTTTTATTATTCGCATTCTGCGAAAACAGATTAGAAAAAGAATTAGAAGAATATAAAAAAAAAAAAAAAATTTAAAAAAAAAAAGAAAAAAGAAAAAGTTGGGCATAAGAGTTCTCTATTAAGTTTCATAGGTGGTCCTTGTTGACCTATTTTTGTCACTCCAGAGATCGAAACTTGATCCTGTCTATCACACGGGATACTAATTACCACTTGTAGATTGAACTCCCAAGTTAGTTTTAGGGGTCAGAGATCAGGGTTCACCGATAAGTACGACCCTCCTCTCTCAGATATATTCCGATTGTGTGTTTCTATGCAATGACCTGGCTAGTATTTTCCTCTCGATCTAGCCCGGAGAAGGATACCGACTAAGTAGAATCCAGCAACACGGTCGGATAGAGTGGACTTAGTATGCTAAAATCAATCATAATCGATACGTGTCCTAAATGAAAATGAGCATTAATGCATTAAAACCGTCAAAACAATGTACTAAGTTACCCTTTAATCCTAGAATTACGGAGACTATTCCATAGCCGAGTTGCAAAACATACATATAAAATTAAAGTTTAGAACCCGATATAGACTATGCTCTGAATCTCTGATCGCTCTGGGCAGCGGAGAAGTTTCCTCTCCGTAACGGCTCTCCAAATTGGGTTGTTGTCACCAATCCTTGTGTCTTTAGCTTTGCTTCGATATTCTTCGATGTCTCCTCAACTGGAGGCCTTGGGTCTTATTTATAGTTTTTGGTAATGATCCAATCCTTAGTGGTTACCAAAAAATAGAGCTGAATTGGCGTGGCACGCCACAGCCTTGCTGGGAAGCACGTCCTGGCCATATTGGCTCTACAACTCTAGTTCCAAAGTGGGCAGTAGCTAGCACGGCTTGCCCATGTTAGCTGTAGATCACGGGTAGCCCGTGCTAATAGCCGTGCCAAGTTCTTTTGTCTCTGTATGCATCCAAAAATCAAGATCTTCATATCTTGTCAACAAATAACACACAAAAATAGTCTCCTGAACTAAAAGTATGAAAATACATTAAAACAGCGTAATAAAATGCAAAATATGCTAATGAAATATCTAAGATAGATGCAAGACATATCTGGAAATATAGACATGAATCACACGTATCAATTATGCTTTCTTTCTTTGTCTCTTTTTAGATGTGCATGAACCAGTGTTTGCCATTTTAAACTGGCGAACCTTGCAGGAATTTGTTCTTGTTGCCAAAAATTCGTTTGTTTCTATGTTGGAAAGCAAACTGAGCTATATTCTTTATATGTTTAACTGCCTTGTAATTACTCTATCGTCTATTACTTGATTTTGTTGATTAGGTTGGATTTTATCTCAATTTTATCTCAAGGAAAGAAGTTGCACTCCGAGAAATATTATTAATGTTTGTTAAAACTTTTATTTTTCTGTTTGTTCTACAGTTGGTTAGACAGTTACAAGGTCAAGATGGAGAGCCTGTTGGAGAAGAAATCTCTGCAACACCAAAGAAAATTTTTCAAATTCTACATCAGGTTTTTTTGTTTTCTTTGTTGCAGACTTCGAGACTTACTTAGTATTCAATATATTAAGATGAACTATTTTCATGAAGGGGATTAGGACCTGTCTACTGGAAAATTTTACCTAGCTGACCCAAGTTTCTCTGGAGATCTCTAGTCTGTTTTAACTATTGAATTCTTTTTGAACTTGCTTCTTAGTTTTGGTTTTAGGTTTGCCTTTGACTTGAACCAACTGATTATAAAATGGAATTTTCGACCATATCTGACCTTATTTATAGATTTTTTGGTAATTCAACCTAATTGTATTCATCAGCTATTAATAATTATTTGATCCATGACCAGCTAACCTGATAAATTCATATGATTAGGGGAATTTGTTTGACCTAAATTTGACCCTTTCCAACTTTCCCAAATCATTTTTTAACAAATGCAGGTGAGTCTGAGTTGAAAAAGAACTCAACACATTTTGATTGGGAAAAGGAAGCTGACTGAACCCCCATTATTATGATCTCATAACATCAAACAAATCAATAATAACATAAACATGTTCCATGAACCATAGTTGCACGCTAAGCTTACAACTTTTCTACTGAAATAACATATTTGAAAAATCTTTAAACAAAATAAAAAGGTGATTTTTCTTTTGGATTTTTTTTCTGTTTATAGATCTTCATCTCTTCCCTCCAAATAAACTAAAGCAAGTGGAAATCTTTGAACTTGCTTGAATCAATTCTTGGAGATCCAAGTGTTGAGCTGATCTAAAGCTGAGTGGCTGCAATTGATTTTTATTTGATCTATTCCTGCATCAAGAAGGTTCTATAGAAGGATAGTAAATTCTCATCCAAGCTGCTAAGTGACATCAAATATAATCCACAATAATGAAATATAGGATCTTTCTTCAGGAAGGCCAAGCTGGTGGTATCTTCTACTTTAGATCTCTACTTACTCTACTAAGTGATTTTGAACTATTTCTTTCGGCTTAAAGAGAGGGAATTCTATCTAAATGTCATAAGGAGCTGGCTCAAGTGCAAACAAATAAACTCCAGGAATCACAAAGACATGTTAAGTAAGCACTCATTCAGAGGGGGTATATTAAATGTGTATATGATTAGAGTATTGTTAAAGTTAATTATGTCAAATATAGAGATCTATAAATATCATTAGCTACTAATTTTTAAAGTGATTTTCCTTGTTGATTGTACCAGTTCCTTCGGTCCCCATTGTCTTTTAATTCTATAATCCATTTCAGACTATTGAGGATTTGTTATCTGTTCCTTCACCAGAGCTTGCTCTAAGGCTATACCTACAGTGTGCAGAGGTACATAATTGCTTAGTGCTAAAATTGTTTCCATTAGTGCTTGGACGTTATTCCTCATTGATGTTTAACTAACTCAGGCTGCCAATGATTGTGATCTGGAACCTATTGCTTATGAATTCTTCACTCAAGCGTTTGTTTTGTATGAAGAGGAGGTTGCAGTGAGTAAACTACATTGAAGCCATATCATTGCTTGGTCTTTAAGTTGAATGAATCTGTACCATTCTTTGGCTAGCAAAGTTCAATAAATACTTGATACCTTGATGGTACCTTGATATCATTATTTTTGGCAGGACTCAAAAGCTCAAGTCACTGCAATTCACTTAATTATTGGAACTCTTCAGCGGATGAATGTATTTGGAGTTGAGAACCGAGATACTCTTACACATAAGGCCACAGGGGTATGATTTTATTTATCCCCACACGAGTTGTTGTTGCTTCCCTCTTTTGTTTTAACTTGTGATAGACTAATTACTGTTGCTCAACATTTTTCTTCTCTGCAGTATTCAGCAAAACTTTTGAAGAAGCCTGATCAATGCAGAGCAGTTTATGCATGTTCTCATTTATTCTGGGTCGATGATCAGGATGGAATTAAAGATGGAGAAAGGTGAATAATATTTGTTTTCTGTCATAGTTATTAGGTTTTGGCTCTATTGCTCCAAAAATGGTGGTTGTGTATTTCACACCCAAATTCTGGGGCCAAGTGTCATTTCTTTACTGACTCTAATCCCTTGTTTTAAGCCCCCGGACCATTCACATCATATACCTAAGGGGAGAAAAAATGTCAGCCCGTGCATAAATTTGTATGCCATGGTTATCAGTTGTATTAGGTCAAATTCTGTGACACCAAATGGTTAGTTTAAATTTGCACAGTTGAGTTTTGTTGTTGAAACTATGGATGGTTTCTTGTGTATGTTGTTCGATGATGTATTTTTTAGCTCTTCATATAGACTTTTTTTTTTTTTTGTTTTCCTTAGTTCTCTTCAGTAACTTGAGATAGAGACATTCTAGTGGCTGTTTTCTTTTCTTTTTTTTTTTTTTTTTCATTTTTCCCAGTAGATTTATGGTGCATTTTGTCCACAGGAATTGAGTAACAAATAGGATAATTATTTCTTAAGGAGTGGAATTGAATATGAATATGTATTTTTTTAATTGGTTTTTTGGAATAAAATAGATGCTTCATTTGAATTCCTATATTTGGTTTTTAGAAAATTATAAGTAACCGACAAGAAATAGGGTTCACGGTGTAGAAAATTTTATAGGCTTGCACAACTTGCTTAGCTCCACCCTCTCGACTTGGTCCACCCTGCTTTCTTTGGCCCAATTGACCCCACTCTCTTCCTTTAGTTGTTCATGGGATATGAAAAAGAGGAGGGATAGTTATTTCTAGAATAATCATCACAATTCCATTGGACTTAGTGTTCCAATATAGGAATACTTATTCCATGGAAATTTATAGAAAATAAAATAACTATGAACCAAACCACCATTATTAGTATTGTGGAAAATTTGCCATTTTTAAAGCCTAGGTCAATTTTTTTGCATCTCTCCTCAATTTGGTGATTTTAGAGTACCATTAGAAACTGACTTCTTAATTGGTCAGAGCTGATGGGATTTTGTTGGACTTTGATATCTTTTATGAGAAAATTCTAATATTATAAGTAGGAACTTTAGAAGATACAAGTTCCTCTTCTACTCATATTTTTCATTTCCATTAAAACTACTATATTTTCTTGCATTGGTGGTTAAGATTTTGGAACATAGAATCAACACTTGAGGAAAGAACTTCCACAAAACATAAGATGCTGTTAGATAATATTATGAAATCTAGGGTCTGACGTAAGCACTGATTGTTTAGTTATAATGGTTATTTCTTAGCAATTTCTTCATATTTTATTTTAGTATCTATAAAAAAGGTATAATAATGTGATGAAGATCGTTGTACTAATTTTTTAGCCAGATCTAATGTGAGAGATTTAAAGTATATGTGTTCTTGTATTTTTTTTTATAGAAGTGATGAATATATTATTTTTGAATCATGTATTTTTTTAAAATGAGTTTGTTATTGAATGTTGCTTTGTTGATAAATGACACTTTGTCATTGAATAAAGTTTTATTGTTATCGTGGATGAATTTGTAAATGTTGAATGTATCGTGGTTTTGTGAAGAAACAATTGGATAGATTGTGATGTCGAATGTATTATGAATGTTGAATATATAATGAATGATTTGTAATATATCGTTGAATGTTAAATGTATGTTAAATTAAAATTTTGATTTAAATTATGAAATTAAAAGTAGTTGTGAATTTTTTTTTTACATAAACAGTGATAGAATTTTGATTCCGCTGTTAATTATTTTATTTTATTTTTATGATCCTAGATATTTATAATTTCAAATTACTTATTTTCAATAATTTTAAAATAATTAGTATTAATAATAAATAAATAAAATTATTTGAGTTATTGCTTAGACATCTCATAACACTATTTCATATTGTAAATTTTTAATGCAAAGCTATTTAAAATTTTTAAATATTTAAAATTACTCAAATTATAAGATTTTTGGGCTGATTATTACAAGTAAATCTTGTAAACAATTATAGATCTCTAAATGAATTTTGATTTGATATATTGTACATCTTTAACTCAATCTGAATCAAAAGTTATGATCTCTCAAAGCCCTATATATAATCATTCAATTTAACTATGTCACGTGGTCAACATACACAATTGGTACAATACAATTACAAGAAAACATAGACAAAAGAGAAGAAAAAAATTACCTTGTGTAATGTGTGAATTGTTATCTCTCAAACCACAAGATTAAACAGATTTTTGTAATAAATATAATTTCGTATTAGATTCTATTTCTAATTGGTTTTTATTTTTATTTATAAAAAAATTAGTTTATAAATTTATTTCTAATTCATTTTAAATTTTGTCTTAATTTTTTTTATAGACGGTATATTTTATTTAAGTGAAATGGATTAATAATTGTGTTGTAAATTCATCTCTAATTTATAAATATTAAATTCTATTCTAAAAATATTTTTTTGGAGCAATGTTTTATTGTAGCGATTCTTGCCTAAAGAATTCTTATCTCCAGGATTTCATTGCCCAATATTCAATCATTAATTTGTCAGAACTTTACCAACACTAAACATTCGATTCTCCCTAATTTGCTTGGACTTTCCTTCTCTTACTCAACATCCGATTAATTTTGATCCGTCAGGACTTCACCAATGTCAAATAGTCAGTCCTTTTTTTATTTGTTTGGACTTCTACACTTAACATTTGGTCCTCCTTGACCTGTTAGGACTTTTCTCAACTAACATTTAATCCTCTAAACTGTTAGGACTTTCCATTCTCACTTAACATATGATTCTACACGACCTGTTAAGGCTTCCATTTACATGTCAAGTGTTTGATCCTCTATAACTTACTTAGTTTTCTTACTTGTCAATGCCGTGTGGACTTTGAATTACCACGTGCCTAATCCTATACTTGATCCACTTTCACTTCTCACTTGCCAACGTTATATTGGACTTCTGATAGATAAGTATCCGATCTTACCTGATTCACGTGGATTTCGCTCTATTTTTTAAGTATTCAGTTAATCTTGATCTACTTGGATTTTTCTTCACATATTTTATATTCAATTAATCTTGATCTACTCAACTTTTTCATTTAACTTCTCCACTTATCAAGTATCCGATCAATTTTGACCCACTTGACTTCTTCACTTAACTTCTCCCACTTGTCAACTATCCAATAAACCTTGATTTACTTGACTTTTCTTCAAACTCCTTCTATCAAATCTTAATTATGTCATGGTCCACGTGACATGATAATGATTAATCAAATTCCTTCATGTATCATTCATATTTGTCAAATATTAAAATTCAACTCAAACTTGGTTGATCTTAATCTGAGATCAATTGCACCAACAAACTTATCTAACATAATTGCTCCACGTGGATCACTTGACATTGCACAGCCTAAAACTAATCCATATGGATTAGTCTTGTCCAATAATGAATATATAAAAATCATATTTGATTTACTTAAACATAATTAAGATAAGAGGTTTATGTTGCTCCATTGCTAAATATATAACTATTTTATATGTATTTAAAAAAATAATAAAAATAAATAAATTAAACTTATAATAAATCACATGTCGCCTTTTTAAGTTTTATTTATTTAAAAAAAATCATTCAAAATAAAATTTGTATACGTGGAAAATAATTTAAAATATAAAATTTTACACATAAAAAAATTCTAAAAAGGAAATAAATTTTAATTCACTTGAAAAAAAATAAAATTAGAATTTTTACCGTCCGATCACTTGTATATTATAGTTTAATTCTTGAATTCACAGGGATCGAACGTTAGATAATAAAGGTACTATGTATATAAAATGAATATTCATTCTTTCAATTAATTAATGAGAGGAGGCGATATGTCCAAAGTCTGGGTGTTCAAGAATGGCGTGATGAGCGTGTAAATTCCCAATAAAAAAAATAAAAAAATATTGTTAAAACCTTATTTTGATAGTAAAAAATTAAAAAATTATTAGTTAAACATAACATTGACCAATAAAAAAAATTAAAAAAATATACTGACTGAACTTAATTTTAACTAGTAAAAATTAAAACTTTCTTCTAACTAAAATGAATTTTATCCTCTAATTACAATAATTTATTGGTTAAAATTTATTTTAGTAGTAATTTTAAATGTTTATTAGCCAAATTAATTATGTCCACAAATAATTATTTCTTTTCTCGTAAGCAATGAGTTAATTTGGTACAAGTGAATGGAATATATATAATTTAGATAGATTAATTGGTTTACGCTTGTTGGAAAAGAAAATTTCATATGGATTAATTAGTTTAGGTCGTTCAATTTCAAGTGTTCCATGTGGAGCGATTAGCCAGACAAATTGAGCTATTCAAGTGGACCAATCATTAAACCTTAATTAGATAGGTTTATGTTGGTCCATCCCTAAATATATAAATATTTTATATATTTTTTTGGAAAAATAAATTAATAAACAAATTTAAACTTAATAAATCACATGCCATGTCACATTTTTTTTTTTTTTTTATAGTTTTGTTAATTATAAAAATATTCAAGATAAAATTTGCACGCATGAAAAATCATCTAAAATAAGAAATTTAATTTTACACGTGCAAAAATAAAATAAAATAAAAAAGGAAATAAGATTTTGTACATTAAAAAAAAAATAAATAAAAACTTGTACAGGTGCAAAA
>JBAMHZ010443043.1:0-10009 GCA_037177395.1 Alpinia galanga | reverse complement strand
CTAGACACCTAGAAAGAGTGAAGTCCTGGTGGGTTATGATTGACCAGACACCTAGCAAGAGTGAAGTTCCAGTAGATCATGGTTGATCGGACACCTAGTAAGAGAGAAGTCTCAGTGAGTCACAGTTGATCGGACACCTAACAAGTGTGAAAGTCTAAACAGGTCAAGGAGAATTGAATGTTTGGTGAAGTGAAGTCTCGATAGGTCATGGTTGATTGGACATTGGCAAGTGAAGTCTTGATAGATCAAGTGATCGGATGCTAGGCATGTAAAGTTCTGACAGGTAAGGTGACCGAATACTTGACAAGTGAAATCCTGATAAGTCAGATGACTGGATGATAAGCAATGTAAGTCTCAGTAGGTCAAATGACTAGATACAAGGCAAAAGAGGTCCTAATAGGTCAGGAGTGACCGGATGCTGGATGAAAAAGGTTTTGGTAGGTTGAGGTCAACTGGATACTAGGTGAAGCGAGAGTTGACTTAAAACTAAACTATAACTAAAGTATCAGTTGACTGATAGAGTTTACCAGTCGACTGGTGTCACTGTTCAAGTAGCTATTGAGTTTAGAATTTAACTGCCAACTCAACTGGCTAAAGACAGTTAACTGATAGGTTGATCAATTAATTGGTCTTACTGTGGTCAGCTATAGAAGGATCGATAGTCGACTGCCAAGATAGGGTATCGACTGGTGCTACTAGCAATCGACTGATGGACAATGGCAGTTGACTGGTGCACTATAATTCGACGTGGATTATACCATTAGAGTGGTAGATCGCGTAACGGTCGAATGTCAATCAACTGAGGGTAAGTTCAATCGACTTGTAGGTGAAAATCAGCCTGTTGAAGACCCTATAAAAAGAGTTTCATGAAGATTTTGAGATATCAATTTTTGAAGACTTTAAAAGAGATTTGTTGTTGCATTTCAAACCTTCTAAGTCATTCCAAAGCAACCAAAATATAAACAAGCAAAAAATCAAGCGTGCAAAATGTTTTTGATTCTTGTTCTTTTATTTATCTTGTATATTTGCATTTGGTTGCTTTGTTGAAAAAGTCACAAGTTGTAAGAGGTTTATTCACCTCTGAAAGATTTCCGAGAAGGAGAAAGTGATAGTGAACTATTGCTAGGAGTTAGACTGTGGAGTAGGCATTGAAGATTCTAAACCACGTAAAATCTCAATATTGTGAGTATATTGTTCTTTGTTTTATTTATACTTTATTTCCGCGACGTATAACATTTTGTAGATAAGTACACAAATGCAATCAAAGATCGAGATTCAAATATTATTCATCCCCCACAGTGTCACAAGATCCTAACAGATTTAACTTATTCTATCAAAGATTTTAAATTATTTGTAAAAAAATCATAAATAATATCGCCAAATAAAATTTATAAATTTTTTAAAACAAAAGTAGTTGAGAAAAATATTTATTTTCGTGTTTAATTTTCTCATATATATATATAACACTAAAAAAAATTCATTTTATTTTTTAAATTTCCTTCTTAAAAACATTTTTAAAAAATGAGTGCTTTAATGACAGTTTCATAAGGTTGCTACTTACATTTGGCTTAAAATATACACAGCTTGTCTTATTTACTAAAATAACTCCTGAAATTAAAAATATTTAACATATAAATGTATATATATATATAGCGGTTTGATATACTGAGCAACGCTCCTATGCACAACAACTAAGAATACATAGTAACTTCGCCCGAAAACCGTCGACATCGCCCTCGCACGGTCGGATTCTGACCGAATCATGGCTCGAGTCAGAGTCCGACTAGACTGCAATAGGATTTTGGCCGTGATTCGGTCGGAATCCGACCTCAATTGGACAACACCGGTGTTCTTAGGGTTCAGGAGTTGAACTATAGTATAGATGTTGACTTGACAATGAGAAATCCGACAAATTCAGCGATCGTAGATGGGGGCGCACACAATCGCACAAATTTCCATCGCACAACATATATATATGTGTGTGTGTGTGTGTGTGTGATCATACACAACTTATCTGTGAGTACCTTTCTTATCTACCATCTGATCCTCTTTGATTCAAGGATTGAGCTATAGTGCACAAACGATCGAACAGTGAATAACAAAAGTGCTCACGGATGAATTGTGTAGGATAACATTTCTCTCTCTCTCTCTTGGATTCAAGGATTGGGTTATAGTGTGTAAGCAAGCAGACGATGAATAATAAGAATATTACCCTACATAACTCATCCGTGAGCACCTCTATTATTCACTGTCTGCTTACTTACACACTATAACTCAATCCTTGAATCCAACGGGATCGAACGCTAGATAACGAAGATGCTCATGGGTGCTCACGGATGAGTTGAGTTTCTCACTAAAATACGCAAGTGATCGACCTTCTTATATTAGCACAGCTCCAATACTTATTCTTGAAGCATCATACTCAATTTTAATTTTTTTTAGCAAACTTAAGTAATGCAAGTAATGGTGTAGAACTTAGCTTCTCCTTAAATAAACTGAAAGTTGAATTTTGATCACTACCCTAATAAAACTCAATATTCTTTTTAACAACTTCAATTAAGGGTGCAGCTAGAGTACTAAAATTCTTAATAAAACTTCTATAGAAACTAATCAACCCATGAAAATTGCATACCTCAGTTATCGTTTTTTGTGTTGGTCATTCACTAATAACCCTCACCTTCTCTTCTTCAACTGTTATTTCCTTAGCACAAACAATATAACTAAGAAACTCAACTTGATTAATGCAAAAAAAAAAACATTTTCAAAGATTGACATACAACTTTTCATTCCTTAGAATAGATAAAAAAAAATTGTATATAATTAAGATGTTCATCTAAGTTTTTGCTATAAATCAAATCAAGATGTCATCAATATATACAACAACAAATTTACCAATATAAGCACGCAAAATATGTTCATTAATTTCATGAAAATACTAGGTGCATTAGTTAGTCCAAATTGCATGATTAATCATTTATACAAATCATACGTAGTCTTGAAAGCATATTTACATTCATTGCCTTTCGCATGCGAATTTGATGATAATCAAACTTCAAATCAATTTTAGAAAAAATGCAAGAGTCATATAGTTCATCTACTATCTCATTTAATCTGAGAATATGATGACGACACTTTATCGTAATCTTGTTGATAGCTCTATAATCTATGCACATTCTCTAAATTTTTATCCTTCTTAGGCATAAGTGAAACAGGAACTACGTAAAGACTCAAACTTTCTCTAACATAATCTTTTTTATTAACTTCTCGACTTGTCATTGAAGCTCTTTTGTTTTCTCTGGATTGCTCTTATATGCTAGCTAATTAGGAAATCAATCTCATGTTCTATTCTCCTAAGTGGTAGCAATTCATCAGGAACCTTAAAATACATTTTCAAATTCCTGTAAAAAAAATCACCACTAGGAAAAGTAGAATTAAGATTGTTAGTATTGAAATAAATTTCTTTATACAATAATAAAATCATTAGCCGTTGAGAATAAAAAGTTCTCTTAATTTCTCTTTTTTTTAAAAAAAAATCAATACGGTGAAGTTCATAATTTATATTAAAATTTTAATAAGACAAAATAAAATATACATGAACAAGTAAAAAAAATACACTTTATTATTTAAAAAAATGTATAACCGCTACATTAGCGGCCTCTCTCAGCTGCTAGGAGGGGGTAAATCAGTAACTCAGGTATGACAAGTGCAAATGAGGGGATCAGTCGATGACCCAAAATTATGACCTTTTCGGAAATTAATCCCAACTAAGCTAACCCTGGGGGCTAAAAAAATACACTTTATTACAATACATTGTTTTAATGGTAAATGAATCAAAATTAAGACTACATTCAATGGTGAATAAATCAAATTTAAACTGTTTTATTAATATAGTTTTATCAGAATAATTTCACATTTAGAAAGATACAAATGCATTTTAGGCTACAAGAATGATCTGAATTAAATCAAAGCAAATCAATCTAAAAAAACTGTTGGTCCTCTTAGGCACTTCCTCAATGTTCCGATAAAATAATATAAAAGGACAAAAAATAATCTTCTAAATGAATAAAAACACTCGATCGAATAGCTTTACGAAATACAGAGGTTTAAAAAATGAATAAGAGGATAAAAATTTATAACATGCATAGATTGTGGATTTGGTTTTAAATTGAGAGAGAGAGATTAGCGTCTTTTGCCGAGAGCAGCTGGCGTAGAGAATTAGGTACCGTCAACATGAACATGCGAAATGACTCGTTTAATCTGTGCAAGAATAGCGAGTGACATTCTGTGTGTGTATATTATTAACTCACGCGCTCAAGGCGACGGTGGAATAACAATTCTGGCAATTATTAGACTAACACACAGCACTGCACTCCTGCAGATGATTTCAAATTGCAATATGCTAAACACATGGCCAACAAGACGATTTGAGCTGTACAGATTCCAAAAAGTCTTCTCCATCCAACTCAAGTAGGAGGTGCCCGAACACCACCTGCCTGGGGAGCATTTTGTAGTTGTTATTGCATATATAGAAAATATATTTAGAATGCTTAGAAAAATAACAATGAAAAAAATAATCCTGGAAACGTGTTCGTGTATGCCAACATTGACTTCATCCCTAAAACTCAACTCTCCCCTTTTCCTCTGTTCAAATTAACAAGTTGCCCTGTTTTCAAAAATAACTTTTTTCTTTTCTGTTTTTTCTTTACTAATATTAGGTATTCAGATTTTAGGCGTGATTAATTTTAAAGATAATCGACTCTATTTTATAAATAGCTATTTCATTTGGAATATATATATATATATATTGTTACTCGTTACTACAGTGATTTTTCTTTCTTCACTGAGCAGAAAAAATTAAGAGATTGCAGGGTGACATCAATGATGAATATCGAGGGTGTGGATCTTTAGACGTTGCTCTCAGCGACGCTGGCGTGTCGTTATCAATCACGGAGAAAAGAAAGGCTCATGCAAAAGCTGAAACGTGACAAGTACGTGGTTTTCCGCAAGATGGAAAAACCCCAATTCGTGTCGGTGTTCTTTTTTTTTTTCAAAGGAAAAAAAAAATGTCTAGTTTTAAGGGAGACAATGATCCTGGGTTTGGAATGGGCTTGGAACAGACCAAGGAATGAATGGCCTTAGCCCGCAGGAACCGAACCGCTCCTGCTACTATAAAAAAAAAAAAACTGAGATAGTAGAAAGATAGAATTGGAAGAGAGGAAGATAAGGGAAATTAGAGAAGAAGAAGAAGAAGAAGAAATGAAGGCTGTCAGGTCTTATCCTAGGCCTGAGCCAAGGAGAGTCGGAAATGGCCTAATCATCACCTTCATGGTTCTTTCTCTCTGCATCCTCTCGCTCATCAGGGCTCGATATATTTCCTCCCCATTTGGTCCGTCTTATTTACACTAGTTCTTATGGTTGTTCCGTGTGAATAAAGGGTTCTCAAGTATTCCATTCTTGTTGCAGGCAAGGCGCTGGATTTGTCTGACAGGAGTCGCCGTCGTGTATCTAGAGGTAAGGTTACCAGCGCGAGTTCGCGATTAATTCATCTGAAATAGAAGAAAATTGTCAAAACTTCAAACATCTAAAGACTCGCCTTTATTTAAAGAATAGAATCTGCCTTATTTTGCTCGCAGGGGAAGAAGATGAAGGAAACAGAGTGCTGCTGGAAGAATTGAGAGAAGCCAAGCGACCGATATGTGTCGAAACAAGTCGTAGATCGGACGTTTGCGAGGCCTCCGGCGACGTAAGAGTGCAAGGTAGCTCCCAAACTATCTTTGTAGACCGCGATCTCACAAGCCAAGAATGGAAGATTAAGCCTTACGCCCGGAAGCACGACAAGGGCGCGCTTGCCAACGTCAAGGAGTGGACCATCAAGGCAGTGCCTGACGAGGCGCCTCAGTGCACCGACAACCACTCTGTCCCCGCCGTCGTCTTCTCCGTCGGCGGGTACACCGGCAACCTCTTCCACGACTTCACCGATGTGCTCGTCCCGCTCTTCCTCACCGCGCGCCACTTCCGCGGCGAGGTCCAGTTCGTGGTCACCGACGCCAAGGCCTGGTGGCTGATCAAGTTCAGCCAGGTCCTCCGGCAGCTTTCCAATTATGAGGTTATCGACGCCGACACCGACGGTGACGCGGTGCGCTGCTTTCCTCGAGTCGTTGCGGGGCTGACCTTCCACAAGGAACTCGGAATCGATCCTGCAAAGTCCCCCAACAGCTATGCCATGGCTGACTTCAAGGCGATGCTGCGGGAGGCGTACGGGCTTGAGCGCGTGGCCGCGGAGCCGTCCGGCGACAAGTGGGATGTGCGCCGTAAGCCCCGGCTGCTGATCATCTCGCGCAAGGGCTCCCGGATTTTCCTCAACGAGAGGGGGATGTCGGACATGGCCATGAGCCTGGGCTTCGACGTCCGCGTCGCCGACCCCGATGTCACCACCGACATCGGCAAGTTCGCGCGGCTCGTGAATTCCGCCGACGTTCTCATCGGCGTCCACGGCTCCGGGCTTACCAACGTCGTCTTCCTCCCCCGCGGCGCCGTCTTCATCCAGGTTGTGCCGTTGGGGAACCTGGGGTGGCTGGCCAGTGACACTTTCGAGAATCCATCGCCGGAGATGGAGCTCAAGTACTTGGCGTACCGGATCCAAGCCGACGAGAGCAGTCTGAGCGACCAGTACCCGAAGGACCACCCCGTGTTTACGGATCCCCAATCCATCCACAAGAAAGGGTGGGGCGAGCTCAGCAGAATTTACTTGGAGAACCAGAATCTGAAGCCTCATTTGGGCAGGCTCAGGCTCACATTGCTCGAAGCACTCAAGCTCCTGCCCCACGGCCACCCCATGGCGCAGTAGTGGCTCTTTCTTACTCTTCCGAAACTTTTAATTCATTATTTTTTTGTTGTATAATTAAGATCGGTAAATAGAAAACTAATAGATGGGCAAATAGATCTATTTACATATAGGTTTATTATATTCATCCTGCTGTGCTCTTTATCAAGTGGAGGTAATTAAGATAGAAAAATGAGTTGATTCTGATCGAAGCCAAGAAGTTGGCAAATGACGATGAAGTGTACTAGATTTTCTAGTCGAAATAAAGAGAGGATCTCAGAACGATTGTTCTGGCTTTGTTTCGGCAGTGTGTTCTTCTATGATTATTAAATAAAACAGGCGAGTAAGACCATTGACGCAGAAATTCCTCTGAGTTTGGTGAGGCCTCATCCCCAAATTCCTTAGGCAAATATTAACTGTCCGAGTCAATCGCTGCAGCCCTAATTGTGCGTTTTAAAGTACAGAGTCTGGTCTTCGATAGGCATCGCGGTAAGAGATGGTAAAGTGACAGACGTGAAGAATCAAAGCCAATAATTGTTGCGAGAATTTATTAACAGATCTCGCTCTCATGATCTGGACGCCCCGCCATTTAAGTCCGGTGGTGTGGCGCAATCAAAGATCGCTACAGAGGATTGGCAAATCCATTAGAGAGGCCACCTCAGTGGCAGGCAACAATATCTTAACAAAAGGACGAAATGAATAGGGTCTACTCGAACAGTGGGTGCATGTGAAACTCTTTCTACGCCCTGCCCTGCACCTTCACGACCACTACCAATTTGTGATGGAGTTGGAGCAGTAGTCCAAAATGAAAACAAGCCGGGGGCCCACTTCTTAGTCAATGGAGTCAACTAAAACCGCCGCGCAAGGCAACTCGTTCGTTGTTCGCAGTCACCACGAAGAAGGTTGCCACTGCAAACCACCGACGGCGTTGGAACCTAATTTAATACGTGAAAAAACGCTAGCGAATACCTCGTGGGTTCAAGAATGGCCGATGCCGTTGCCCATATCTGTGCAAATACTCTTATTAATAGCATATTTTTATTATAAATAAAATAGACACTTCTTTTATATTTAGAATCTGACTTAGATTCAGACCCATAATTAGGATAATCGTAATAGACCCGTGGGATTATCAGTTCAAAAATTGATTCATACTCGTAATTGGAATATCCATTGCCTCAGATTATACATATTCATTACAGTTTACACAATCATGACTCACTCGACAATTCAAATCTATTTTAGCAGTAGCACGAAGGAGGTTGCCGCAACAAATAACACGATGAGCGCTGGACCCTAATTTAATACATGAAAAACGCTAGCGAATACCGACCGCGTGGATACAAGGATGGCCGACTAAAAGTATCAAATTTCCATTTTCTCAAGGTTTTAACAGTAATATGTTAGACGACAATAATTCATGGATCCTAAACTCTAAATCATAATCTTTAAATCCTATATCCTTTTAAATAAATTGATATTTGCTGTATTAATGATTAACCGGTTCTTCAACTAATTAAATTGCCCACTTATTAATTTTGTTAGCTCGATCTTCTGTACGATTTTCAAAATATTAATTTGAGCAAGCTTTTGTCTATTAGTATATACTAGTGGTCCCAGCTTTCTAGACACATATTAGCTGTCCATCCGCAGTAGTTCAAACAAGGCGACTCACGTCACACGTAACTGTTTGCCCACCCAAACCAAATGTCAAAGAATTGTTGGATCCGTATACCAATCAGAAGCTCGTTCTTTGAATTGTTAGCAAAGAGATGGAAGGGCAGTTTCACATTCTGCTTCTCGAGGAAGATCATGGAACGTGTGGCCCAGTCCACAATTTAAGTGCGGCTTTTCACTGCTGGAGCCTCCTAACTCCTAAGTTCACTAATTTGGCTTTCCTAGACCACGAAACATTTGAAGTTCAGAGTTCTACTGACAAAAAAAATCTAACTAGATGACTTGAGAATTTCTGCAAAATTGCACGTGTACTAAATTAATCAAGTCTTTTAGTTTCAAAATGTCTTTGATATTAAGAAAAATGTTCATTTGCCTACGAGCATCTACTTAACCAACTTTAAATAAATGTGTCGGTTAAAGGATATTCTTTGTACCCTCCAAAAAATAAAAATACAACAAACAAAAAAGAAGGAAAATAAAGGTACAAACTTTTTTCCATGACGTTTGCTACGCTTTTCCTATTTAATTTCAACAGAAATTAATAAGTTCAAATTCAGATTTTGAGAATAAATTTTTAAAATTATTTCTCTAATATTTTTTATTTTAGCATTTCAACATCAGCAAGTTCATGGTGAAACTTTTCTACTTCTCCATATGCAATCTCTATACAACACAATAAAAGTAAAACGTTTGCCCGTCTATAAGATTCTTAGCCTTGGCAAAAGGCTCAAACAAGGTTTTTCTGGTTTAAAAACACCCCAACAATACCCTGACTCTTAGAAATTCCCTATTAAGGTTCCACTAAAACATGCACCCAAAATATCTTTAGAGGAGTGGAAGATCAAAGGGAATCTTAGTTCACGTAATAAAAGATGATTCTGTGAGATAAAATTTAAATCTCTTTCACGAGAAAAGGGGAAAAACAAAATGTAAATAGGGAGTTTGTTTTCGGTGTTTTGAACAAACGAGGCCTTGTTTGGGCCTTATAAAATGGGGTGCCTTCAGTCTCAGTTTTGTGGGTAACTAGCATGAAACGTCCACTCGTGCTCTCTTTCTGGCGAGGGAAACTGGATATCTCTCTTTTCAACGTTCTGTGCACCCAACAATGTGGATAGTTTTTCTAACTCGGTGAATAAATTTTATATTATTTCGTTTATTGTTAGATGACAGTTCTCCACTTTCATATATGCATGGTGGTTCTGGAAAGTAAAATCCATCTTCCTTAGCAATTCGCTTTACATGCTTACAGGAAATGAGGAAGCTATAGCTAAGGCTAAAACTTTGTGAAAGATAGAATCTGCTTCTTAAATAAGATTTCGCTCTACTCAAAATATTCTAGAAGGCGCTGGCTCTGTTCTGTGCACCCAACACTGTCGCCACTCTCGCAAAGCATGATGCTTGTCGGCCAAGATTCTTTCTGGATCTCTACTGCAGTGCACAAATAAACCTCAAATACTAGTTTCTCAAGGTCGATGCCTGATGTGGGTGGATAGACTACCCCTGCCAAGT
>JBAMHZ010443032.1:0-21560 GCA_037177395.1 Alpinia galanga | reverse complement strand
GATGGCATGCCCTCGAGATTTCTCACCGCGTATGCCGTGACACGAGCGTGCCATTCGGCACGCTTGCGGCGCGCGGCGCGGATTGAAATCCGGCCGGTGCCGACCGGAATCGCGGCCGCCAGTGGTCGCCACTGGCGGTCGTGATTTCGGTCATTTTCGGCCGAATTCCGGCCGGAATTCGGCCGGGGTCCCTCCGTCGCCGACCTTGGTTCCGACGATGACGATTTCCGATGACGAACGGTGGCGACAGCGGATGGCAGCGACGGAGCTCGCGTGCGCGTGTAGGAAACGGCCGCGCAACAAAATAAATTTTTTATTTTCTAAAAATTAAGTTAGAAAATGAAAAAAATAGAAATAAAAAATAAAAAATAGAAAATAAAAAATTTTCTACGAATCAAACGCTAAGATTCCCAAGTCGGTGGACAAGGACGGCTGAGTGGCTTGTTCGTCTCTGTCCTTTCTCTGTCAATGAACCAAACAGAAACAGTTCGCATCTGATTTGCTGCTGTGTGAGAGATCGAGAGGTCTTTGTTCCCTACGGAACGGGCGATTAATTACTACAGTATAAAATTATCGTAAAACAAATAGAGATTAATTTCAGAGCAAGTCTAAAATTTTTATCCAAATTTAAATGGTTCATCGCTGCACTGATCAATTATTCAAAGGACATAATTTTTTTTTATAGATTTATCTTTTTTCATTATCATTATGGAGTTGACGGTGAGAGACATCGAGGACGATATTAATCACCTTTACCACAAAAAAAAAAATTTAAAGACAAAGAAAAACAAAAACAAAATGCAGAAGAAGAGCAAAGGGCAGAACAGCCCAGTTAAATTGTTGTTTGATAATCTTTCCTTTACTTTGCTTTGCTCATTGGAGATAGAAATTATCCAAAATATATAAAAAAAATTCTCAACTTATAAAATTAAAAAAAAAACTATAAGGGAATCTTTTAAATAAAAATTAAAGTTTAAAAATAAATTCACAAAAAATTAGATTTAAGGTGGACAATATTATACAATTATGAAATATATAAATTTTATCGGTCCTAATAATTATGGATATATCATACTTGCACGTAATTTTTTTTTAATTGATATTAAACATCTAAATTTTCAATTTAATTAATTCTGAGAGCAATTGATTTTATCCTTTATAAATTTTCTACTGATTGCCAAGGTAAATTAAAAAGTGTTTATAGTGGAAGGCCTAACAATCTAGTGTTTTAAAATTTGTCACTTTATTTAAAGGGAAATTTTTCTAAATGTGCATAATTAGAGATCAAATCTAAGATATCCGAGAGACTATATAAGCGTCCTATCGCTGCACCATAACCTTGAGAGCCACACTTGCACATTATTATTTTTTAGTTAGGAGTAAGTATTTAAGCTTTTGGCTTGACTATTCATGAGGGCGATTGATTCAGTTCTATAAAAGTTTTTTATTGATCGTTAAAGTAAATCAAGAAGTACTCACAGTAGACAGTTCAGCGGCCTAACATTATAGAGTTTGTTATATAGAAAAATCTTTACAAGCGCATTGCAGTTGAGAATCAAATCGAAGATGTCTAAATTATGGATGTCATATTTGCACACAAATAAAGATTATCTTATCCACGTATTTATAATATTTAAAGTTATGGTTTTTTTTTTCAAATGGAATGATAAATCCTAGGATGTTAGACCATCTATTGTGAGTATTTTTTAATTTATCTTGATAATCGATGAATTTAATTTATCAGATTAGAAATATGAATATTCAGTACCAATTAAAAAAATAAGAGTTAATATAGATCGATCTTGAAACTCCTATTGCAATACTAAATTTCCATTCATATTAAACTCCTTTTCTTCTTCTTCTTTTTTACGTTCGCTTTCCCAACAGATCTCACAATAATAGCAGTGTGCCAGGATCATCTCTCACTTCCTGCTTAAACTGAGAAACTGCACCCAAACAGGGCAAGGCGAGGCAACATGGTCGATCAAATCAAGTAGACGGAGCAGGTCAAGTGGATTAAACAGCTCTGACGAGTGCGAGCTTGGTCTATTGTGAGGAGGGCAAGGCGACAGGGTGGGCCTACAACGCGAGCCGTGCGCCCGAGGCGCCCTCTTCGTCACTTTCAACTCCGGCTGCGTGGACGAATCCGAACTCCGACGGTGATTCCGGATGTGGCGTGGCCTGTTTGGTTGGGCTGGGATAAGAGCCAACCTGGTCCGTTCGTGCTGGATAGGAATTGCTAGACACCGAGGCGCTCGAGGTGGTTTTTTTTTTTTTTTTGTCTTCTTCTTCTCCTCTGGAACAACCGTGTGAATTACTCAACTCCGCTGTGGTCCAGCCATGGATGCTCGCAAGCGCGGCCAAGCTTTTAGCTTTTCTTCTTTATGGGTCATGGATTTCGGAGACCGCATTATGCTTTTTGCTGTGCTAAACCAAAGAACGAATTTTTGGCAACCAATCGCAGTGCAGTTTGTTAATAATCTAACCGTCAGCCCCGTGTCCAGCAAGCTGCCGTGAGTCGACAAAACCAAGCTCAAAGGTGGCTCCTTTTTCACCTTTCATTAATTTCTCTGTTGTCTTTACTCATCTACCGCCTGAGCGGCCTTCGGATCGCTGTGATTCGCTAGGGAGGTAGATGTCGCCACCTGTGGAGCAAGACTACATAGGCGCCTCGGAGGGGGGGTTTTCCGTTGAAGGCGGCGAGGAAGGGGCGCTCAACCTCAGGGCGACGGAGCTCAGGTTGGGCCTGCCCGGGTCAGAGTCGCACCGCCGGGACGACAAGGTCGGGCTCACCCTGGATCTTCTCCCCAAGAGCTTCGCCTCCGGTGCCAAGAGGGGGTTCTTCGACGCCATCGATAATGCCGGGAAGTGGGGCTTTGCGGCTGGCGAGGGCGGGTCTGAGGTGGACTTGGTGAAAGGCCGTGGCTTGTTCTCACCGAGGGGCGAGGTTGCCGCCGGAAGCAACGGGGGCCAGGCCTCTGAACAAGGGAATGTGGGGAAGGGGCAGGAGCGGAAGCTGGCAGCTCACTGCGGCGGTTCCACTGGGAGAGATCGCCTGCTCGCTCCTGCAGCGAAGTAAGTTGCTCCGGTTGCGAATCAGACACTGAAAACTGAGATTTTGGCATCTTCGTATGCTTTGCTTTGATGGAAAGTTTTGATCTTTTCATCTTCATACGCATTGAAAGTTGAGATTTTGGATTCAGTTCCTTTTCCTAGATAACTCAGTTTTCATCTTCATAGTTTAGATATTCAGAAATGAGAGAGAACTCGTACAAAGGTTTTTGAAGTTTGCATGAAACAGCATGATGGAACACATGATTTCTGATTGAGAAATAGAGATTTTTTTTTGGATTACTGCTAATGCCTAATCAAACCACCCCCCATCAAGAATGATCTGTGTATTCTTAGGGGATGATTTGTGCTTTTTCTGACAAGTATAACATAATATCACCTAATGTTGATTGAATGAGGGAATGATCTTAAGGATGATTAGTATTATCTTGCTCGACGACAAGATGCTTGTAATAATTGGTGGTTCGATGAACACAGCTGACAATCCATCTGCAACACTTCAATTTGACGGTTGGGGGGTTGTCGTTATTGAAGCAGACATGTCTGAGATGCAAACAAGAGGGAGGCTAAGATCATTTAGGATCGCATCTTTAATATCATCTGCTACCCGAAAGTGAAGGCGCAATTGTGGGGGTCCATGGTGGTGCAAGTAGAGGAGGATCAGGTGAGGTTATTTGTGGGTGAGAATACGTTAGATAGTCTTATTCACGGCGAGCAAAATTCTGCAAAATATTTCTATGGTAGGTAGCTAACAACGTAAAGCGCAAACCAAAAGATTTATCGAAACACAAGGATGAAGGAAAGAATAGTCTTTTGCTGGGGAGGAAATGGATTTTCAGTCCCATAGATTTACTTTACCAAAAGGTTCCAAATGTCTCTTCAATGTTTACTTTTTTCTTGTTTATTTCTAAATTACAGAAAAAGAGAAATGAATATCTGTGTGCTTCATTGCCGCGCAATGATAAAGCATTAGGGTATCCTAGATTTTGATACTGAAATGCTTTTCTTCTTTCCTTAGACATTTTGCTCTTTTTTTTCCTGATAACAGATTTCTTTTGTGTTCTAGTTCAGCATTGGCTATCAATAGACAGGAATTATGTTCGATTCAGGCCTTTAGCATTTTGGATATAGACGAGATTTATAGTTTTCACAAATTAGCCCTACTACTCTATCATATTTGATGGAGATTCTGTATTTCATGTGATTGGAAACTTCAGTTAGAAAATTGAATATGTTCGGTTCATGGCAGGGCACAAGTAGTTGGTTGGCCGCCAATCCGTAGTAATCGAAAGAATACCATGGCCACAAATCCATCGAAGACTAAAGATGATGATGATGGTAAACAAGGGCTAAATTGCCTATATGTGAAGGTTAGCATGGATGGAGCTCCTTATCTCAGAAAAGTTGATCTCAAAATATATAAAAACTACAAAGAACTTTCATCGGCACTCGAGAAAATGTTCAGATGCTTCACGATCGGTGAGCAGTTTAGTTTTACCTTTATATATTTTTTTTTCTGGGAGTGAATTGTTTTGTCATTTCATGTTTTTCAGGTCAGTGTGATTCTCAAGCAATACTAGGCAAAGAGGGATTATCCGAGAACCATTTAACCGACCTTCTAAATGGTTCTGAATACGTTCTTACTTACGAAGACAAGGACGGAGACTGGATGCTTGTTGGTGATGTGCCGTGGGGGTCGGTACCTTTTCTGTTTAATGTAATTTTTTTTCTAGTTTTTTGCATACAATAATCGTGAGGGTTGCAAGGAAGATATTCACATCTTGCAAGAATTCTGTTGTCATACCCTCTTTTTGAGTTCTAATGCGAATCGACTTGTCAATCCTTGTTTCATATCAGGATGTTCACAGACTCCTGTAGGCGGCTTCGGATCATGAAAAGTTCAGATGCTATTGGTCTAGGTTAGTGTAATCCTTTCGGTTTCTTCTGTTTCATTTTCTAGATCTCAAAATCATGTTCCGAGAAGTGCCTGTAGATCGCAAACAACTTGCATTTTTTGTCTTATAGATCTCAGTTTCTGGACCAAGAAGATACTTGAATTTATCGATGTATTAGAATATCGGGCAATTAAGAACAAACAAGTACAAATAGTTAAAATATAACAAAAACCACTAAGGTGGATATGTAGGAGATGTGTCCAATTATTAGAAAAGATGAAATAAATAATACTATTATTTGAGTATATTTATTACTTGTAGCTCCAAAATAAGAGATTTAGCTCGAATAAATGATGCAAGAGATCTGAATATTACTACCAACAATAGATAAAATTTAAGTGGTCAAAGTGATCTATATTTAAATGTCATTAACCTCATCCACAATTATCGAATCATGTTCTATTACATTAGCAATAGCTATCAATCAGTTAACACAGACCATAATTGCTTGTCAAATTCTTAAACATCCAGATAGTATTTCAGTAGTCGAATTCGATCATAAACTTTGATCACACTTGGATGTGCCATTGGGCGTAACAAGACTGGTTTTTCTTTCTCTAGCTCCAAAGGCGATGAAGTCCCGGAACCACAACTAGGCGCGTGCGCTGGCACGACGGTGAGAAAACACATGAACCAGAAGCTGCAGGTGCAACTGAGAATGGAGTCGAAGGGGGTTTTAGTTAGCAATTGTTCGATGTATCTTGTGAGTAAGACTTGCAAGTAGTAGGTTCCTGATCATGTTTTGCGAAATAAGTTTAGACTAGTCTGCCTTCTTCCATGTTTCCTTCGTTTCTGCAATGTAAATGGTAGGCTTGCTGTTTGCGACATTTGAATGTTATTGCCTGTGAAGTAGGTCTTTTGTATCAACACCATTGAACACCTGACTGGCTTCATGTAACTTCACAAGATGAAACCACTATAATTTTGTCAGTTCCTTTTAGCTCTTTTTTGTGCAGTCCATTAGTTGTTATTGTTTATTTGTAAATGCAAATTCATTTTTAAGAAAAAAAATGTTGATGTGGTCATTTTTCCTTCCATCGAGTTTTTTTTTTGGAAGAAGATGGATTTTTACGGCTACAATAGTATTCTCATCAGTAATCTACTAAAGGTAAAAAAGCGTCAGATGGGAGTCGGTATTCTGGTTGACGGTTTTTCGATGCTTAATTCAGATAGGTGAATGAGGAAAAAATAGAGAGTATATTCAAAGAAGAAGAAGAGTATTCGGTAGTAAGAGTTGTCAGCCTTCACTTTACCTCAATTTATTTTCTTATAATATTTTTGAGGTTTTTTCCCCTTTCATCATGCGCCTTTTGATGTCTTTTGATAGGCAATTAGGGGATAATTTTTGTTAGAAATTTTCGCGTGGCACGCCATGTGAATAGGAGTCGTTATCTGAAGAAGTTGTTAGGGGACAGATGTATAGAGGGGCTTTCTCTAGGGTCCTAGGAATTAGGCTCCTCGGGCCTTTCCTTTGGAGTTGCTTTGCTTATGACTAAAATGACCTAGGCTTTCGGCTCTTCTTGAGTCGCTTTGCTCCGGACTCGTGTGGCTTAGGCTTATCGCTCTTCCCGAGTCGCTCAACTTGAGTGGCTTAGCCTCCCTGTACTTTTCGAGTTACTCTGCTTCTAACTTGAGGGACTCATATCGACTTGTTCTTCTTGAGTCACTCCACTCTTCGAGTCACCTTGCTCCCGATTCGTGTGGTTTAGGCCTGTTGTTCTTTCCGAGTCGCTCTAATCCTGACTCAAGTGACATAAATTCATTATTCTTCCTGAGTTGCTTCACTTCCGACTCACGTGGCTTAGACCTACTGCTCTTTCCGAGTCGCTCTGCTCTCGACCCGAGTGACATAAACCTATTACTCTCTCTAAGTCGCTCCGTTCCCAACTCAAGTGGCGTAGCTTTTCCGACCTTTCTGAGTCACTTCACTTGACTCGAGTGACTTTGCCTCTCTGTTCTTCTTCGGTTCACTACATGATCCAATCAATTGAGACTGCTGGCGTCACTCCTGGTTCCTCTAGATTCCTAGCCTGAGTTATGCCCACATCAAATGTTGTCTCGATTCATCCCTATTATATACATATGTTATAAGTGCCATCAAATTCTTCACTTACCAATTCTCCGTTGTTCATATACAATGAAAACAACGCTGATTAAGTTATTATTTTAATAAATATAGTTGGTTATATGAATTCTTCAATATAATTGGATTTAATGTTATATTATATCACTATATTTAAATAAATTATATTCTACTTTATCATTGCTCTAAAGTCTTCTCTGGACTCTTTCCTCGATTAATATGTATTTGTTATGATTTTATATTATATAATTAGAGTATTCATTGATAGTTCGAAGCATGCGTCTCTTATATTTTTTTTCTTAATAAGTTTAATTTTAATTTTTTTTTTCTAATACTCTTACTTTTTATTTCATATGTGTATCCATCTCATCTTTTCTGTGTGATTCCTTTATAGCTCAACATAAATTTTAGGATATAATACAAATAAAATCTTATAAATTTGCATTTTGATTTTGCGCATTGACGTGAGCAGTCCATATTTAGTACATCGTGCAAGCTTCATTGGCCCGTCTCATTATTTTTAAATTAATTATTTTTTAAAATGATTGATTTAGTTTTATAAAAAAATTTCATTAATCGTTAAGATTAATTCAAAAGTATTCGACAATTCAATAGAACATTCTAAAATTTTTATTTCATTAGAAAAAAATATTTTACAGTACATTATAACTTAGAATTGTACTATATGTATACATTAAGAATCGAATCATAAGAGATTATATGAATACTCAATCCTGCCTGTAAAGAACAAAAGAAAAGAAGCTCAGATCCACAGCAAGGCCACTACTGAGCTCATGAGCAAATGATGAGTTAACCCCCAAAGCTAATCTAGATAGTTAGTGTACCTGTGTTGATGTTTGAAAGAATAAGAAATCGATTTCTGGAGTTCACCGTCAGACTACCGGTGATTTTACATTTCTACGCTGGTCATCTGATACCTGATTTATCCCCCTTCATACGTAGAAACAGTGGTGAAAGACTATTAATATAGCGGTTCCATATTTTTCATGAGCAAACGGTGAAATCATGAACAAGATGCAAATTAACCATGAGCTTGTATCCAAGCCATTGCTGTGAGCTCGTGAGCTAGCTGTGCCTACTGTTGGGCTCACAACGAGTAACAGCCTACCTGCGAGCTCACAAGGAGGCAGCCACCATAAGCTTGCAAGCTGGCCGCCAACTCATAAGACTCGCGATAGGCAACAGAAGGTGTGCTCGAGGGGACAATCAACAACAACAATAACAATCAAGCTTTATCTCACTATACAGGGACTCGAGGGGACAATGGAAAAAAAAAATGACTCAATTCTCATACATGTTACCCCTTTAAAACTTCCATCTGAAATTTCAGAGTAAACCGAGAATAAAGCTCCATCAGTTGTAGTTCTCAAAGAATCGCTACATATTTTATGATACTGGTAACCGCTGCACTCTATAACACGATAGATCAAGCTAAAGAGAGATCCGAAGCTAAGTCAGGTGATCTAGTCAAAGAGGAACACTCCGATTTGAGTTGCAGTCGATCAAGTCAGAGGGGATCAACTGAGCGCAAGGAAAAGATATTTTAGTCAAAGTAAAACGGCTCGGCCAAGAGAAGAGGCTGACTGAGAGTCAAACAGCTCGGCCAAGAGAAGAGACTGACTGAGAGCCAAACAGCTCAGCCATGAAAAGATACCAATTGAGAGCCAAACAGCTCAGCTAGGAGAAGATGTCGACTGGGAGCCAAACGGCTCGGCTAAGAGAAGATGCTGAATGAGAGTCAAATAGCTTGGCTAGAAGGAAGTGCTGAACTGGAATGGAACAATGGGGATAAGAAAAAAGAGTATGAGATGGATACAGAATGGTTCGGCTAAATGCTAGAAGAATCGACTCAGCATGAAACGGCTCAAAAGAAAAGTAAACTCTCAATTCCTTATAAGGGTGATCACATAGGGGATTCTTCTCCTTTTAAGCAATTACAGACATTCCCCGCATAACCCCCGCACAAGGACGTTTCACATTATTATAACGAATTGAGGACACCTCGCACCGAATATTCTTCCCAAGGATCATGCCCCTAACGACCTGACAATCTGATCGCTCTCTGCCACCTTGCATCTTCACATTAGTGGAGCACAGAAGATACTCTTTATCTCTTATAAAAGGCAGCTAAGGGCGACAACAAAAGGAGAGGACCAACTGTAAGGATTTCTTCTTCTCCTTAAATTTTCTTTGATTTGTTCCTTTTCCATCCACAAGCTTTAACTTAGACATCGGAGAGCTGTTAACTGGGACATTGACGGTCATTTGATCCAGTGTTAACTTTGATAGGAAAAAAAGATCGAAGATATTTACTGTTGCAACTTAAAGATAACTCATCCTCGCACCACCTCAGAGGACTGAAAATCTAAACGGTATCATTCCACAAAGAAACACACATGTTTCAACAATGTTCATAAGCAAGCTGTCCATGCTAAAATGGGATGTCATGTAGTGTACTTCAAAGATTACTTTCAGAATTTATCGGTTTTCTTCGTCCTCCATCCTTTATTACTAGGTGAAGAAAAAAAACTTTGTTTGTACTTTTAACGATCAGCATTCATGTTGCGCAACTTTGAGGAGTTCATCCCATGTCGTCAGCTTCTCTCTTGGTTTGTTTCTCAATTGACCTTCGAATTTTTCCTTGGCATCTATCTTCTCCCATCCTCTGAATGTAACATATTTTACGTTCTTACTTTCGAGAATCTGGAGTAGACATTTCCTACCTGGTTTGGGTGATGTAGAAGCTGACGCGATGAAACTATTGTTCAGATCCTCTAAAATACTTGCTACCTGCAATTTCAACACTGCTCGTCTTAGTGATTGATGCACACTAGAAGAAGAAAAGCAGTTGTATACATCAAGGTGGGGCATAAACTCCAAGCAGAGATTGTAAAAATGCAAACTTGCTTTTGAATGTAAATTGTTCTTGTTTACGATCAAAGTAAATCTAATGGTTAATGTTGCCACCGCATCTCGTAGATGAAAGTATGAGAATATTCCTAGTCGATGAGATGTTAACATACTGTTTCTTCGGCGCAGTACAGGTTTGTTCCAATAATTCCTGTTGGTCCTCTTTTCAACCACCCGACAACATATAAACCTTTCTCGAAGTTTGCTTGCTCTTCCTGGTTGCTGCTGAGCACTCTGCCCTTCACATTGGGTACTACGCCTGCGAGTATTCATTATCTTAGAAGAAATCGATGTTACGATACAAAAGAATTGGATCAGACTAATCCCACAGTATATAAGAACTGAGTCTTGCCGTCGGCAAATGAAGTAACTGTATAATTAAAGCAGTAGACTCCTGAATAAATAAAATTTCTAGAAGAAAGAAGTTTTTTAGCAATTGGTCAGGAAACCATTTCATGTCCAGGATTGGACACTGTGAAGAGGCATGAACAACTGACCTTTGTAATCATCAAAAGGCAATCCATTAACCGGTAGAGACTTGTAGCCAATGCTCTTCAAGACCAATCTAAAAAGAGTATGGAATTATATAGCAAAGCGAGCATGGAGAGAAAAAAAATAAGAAGGTGAATTGAAAAGCTTACCCACAACTGAGTTCCTCGAATTCACCAGTTCCAACCGCAACTTGTTTGCCAGAGAGACCATTTTCTATTTGAATAAAACATGGAAATTTTGCATTCGAAAGTAAATTGGAAAAGAACACAAACTTTCTCATGATGAGTTAATTGCCACATAGATCTAACCTTTGAGACAAGTCTTCTCAAGACACACACCTCCAACTCTTAATGGATCCTGTGAAGGTAAGAACCTGTGAGGTTTCCTGAAAAATTTGAAGTTCAATTCACGCCGGGCAACAAGATCACGTTGTTGATGGGAAGTAGCTGATTTACATAGCAAATCATAAACCCGTCTATGAATTCTACTACTCTTCAGTTCTTCCTATAAAATAGCAAGAATAAGCATATTAGGGAATAGGGATTGTAGTAATGCTAGATGACTAATCTTTAGTATAAGTACAGTTTTAAGAAAATGAACCATGTTTGCAGAATTAATTAACAACAAACAGCAGAACCTACAATAATCATCCACCTTTTTCATCTAATCTTAGGAAAAATACTAGCATTGACGATGTTTCTTCAGTTATTTTATAACCAGCATTATGTTCCTAACTTCTAAGCAAACTGAAGAACCTCGACGTCAGTTTGTAAACAAATAAATCAAACCCTGAAAGCTGTATTAAAAATGACTAGAACAAATAAAATTTAGTTGGCAAACAAATGAATTTGAAAGCTATAAATTGCAATGCAAGTGAAATGGTCAAACTTAATATATGCACCAATGCAGAAGACAAATTTAGGCCAAGCTGCTGGTAACAAATATCTAACACATAAATGTGAAAAAAAAAAATCACTGCCATGTCAAAGTGTACCAGATCCATAGGTTCAAATTTTATTCCATGCCAGCCAGCACAATCAGCATTTTTTATTCTGGTGGCCGGTGGCCGACTAACATGCAAGATGGACAAAATGCCTTGAGCCCCAGACATGGCTGCAAGAAGCTCCACCTTTCTCCTCTAAGACGCTCCATGCCCCCGACATGCCCATGAAAAGCTCCATCTTCCTCCTCTAAGATACTCCAAACCCCTGAAACAACCACTAGAAGTTTAGTCTTCTTTCTCAAAGATGCCACAAGCCCCTAACACAGCCCTGAGGAGAAGCTCTGCCCTTCCTCCTCTGCAAGCAATGAAGCAAACTAGGGCTCCCACATGTTTCTTCGAGGCACATGATTCTTCCACCTCTTCCTTCGCCCCATCCACCTCTTCCTTCGGCACCTCCTATACCACATACTCCTCTTTCTCCACTCCATCCACCTCTTCCTCCGGCACCTCCTACACCACATACTCCTCTTTCTCCACCATCTCCTCATTCGACTTACACCTGACCAAAACAAAATGATATTTTTCAGAAACAATATCGTTCCGGTCTCAGTCTCTGGTTGATACTCTGCATCAGATTGAGACTTTAAACCTGGACCACTATTGTGCATTTGATGGCATGCGATGATAAACAAAGCCAATTTCATTCTTATATTGGACGAGACACACTATGCTCCACATAACATGTCAAAGTGGCCACATATATGTTAGCCTGTAGGCACCATATGCATGAAGTTATAAATTATCAGGGATAAAAGAGAGCCCAATAAGGATTTGATTCAGTCATGCAATGAAATTGAATGACCAAAGTTGAGGTAATGACACTAGACAATAAAGAGGTGATAACCAGCAGAACCTACAATGTGCCTCATCGGTTTTCCTCAACTCTTGAGACCAAGAATAAAATTGACATTGTTCCTTTAGTTATTCCTCCAACTAGAACCAATATTGTGCTCAAACTTCCAAAGAAACTATGAATCTCTATTTTATAAGAAAATAGGAAAACATATCAAAAGTTGTATGTATTAAAAGGCAAGAGTTAAGATAGTCTCCTAGGGATGAAAGGATATCATCTAGCAATTATTCATGGTGAATATATTATTCCTTGTCATCTAAATGGGATAGAAAGCGAAATTTAGTTAGGAAATAAATGAATTTGATATTACTATAACTTGCAACTCAAGTAGAATGTTTGAAAGTAATATCTGCTTATGTGGAAGGAAAAGCTAGGTCAAGCTGCTGCCAAAACAATCTGACACATAAGTTGTGAAGGGAAAAAAAATCAAGATACAGCATGCATTGCTAATGTATGCCAGATCTACAGGACATTTGCTGGTATGTGGTGGTAAATAGTGTGAACTTAGATAAACTCTTTTGACCATATATTAGACAAGCACAGAATGCTAAAATGTCAAAGTGGCCACAGATATACATTAGACTGTAAGTACCATATATGTTAGGTTATAAATTATCAGGGATAAAATAGAATCGAGATCGAACTTGATGCTATTTTCAGGAGTTAATTAATACAATGAAATTGATTGACCAAATTTGTGATAATTATGCTAGACAATAAAGAAGTGAAATCACAAAAGAAAATAGAACACAAACAAATAAGCTTATAGTTGCTAGTGAATATATACATGATTCATTCTTTTTTAATATACAAATATACATACTTCTTCAGCAGAGGATATAACCAGGTCAGGTTCATTGATGTGAACATGGAGATCTTTCACACCTGCATGACATTCAAAAATAACTGTAATCTCCATTGAACACCACAAAGGTTATTAGCTGAATATCAAGTTATTATTTCTCTAATAACTTAGGTAAGCTAGGACATGGAATGAACAGATAAGTATCCAACAGGAAAAAAACACTTTGCATGTGCCATGGCTAATGGCATCGGACATATAATCCCGTAATCTCTTTGCTCTTCCAGTGTTCATGTTTCTTAAAGGCTTGAAATTCGAATTATTAAATGATCAGATTTTATTCTTTTCAAGATTGTATAGCCATGATTACAAGAGTTTATATCATTTCAATGGACTATATATGTTGCTCTAAGAGTTAGATCCTTGCACAAAGGAATATCTGCCTCCCAATAGAGGATATCCACTACAACCTACTTCAGGAGGTTGAAAAACTATTCCATAAATATGGATTAGATGCCAGCTTCTTTCATAGCAACATTTTTCCTAGAAGAAAAATGCTATGGTATTGAAATCTCTACAACATATCTTAAAACAAATCATACCTAAGATTTCACGCAGTTCCTTCGCAGTGCATGCCATCTGTGCTGGACCCCGTCTTCCAACCAAATAAACCTTTCTTTGTAAAAAAGAAGAATGGGCGAAAGCCCTAACAAAACCCCCATTGTCTACAAATACCCATACAAAACCTTCTGTTCTAAAAGCTTCCTATAAGGCCTCAATATATTTTTTTTAAAAAAAATTGAATATGTCTTTTTGATGGGGATGAGGCCTTAATAGAGAGTTTTCAGAAGAAAAAAATAGGCCTCTTTGGGTGCTTTCAACAATAGGGGTCTTTGGGGGGCTTTTTCCCCAAAAAGAAAAAGTTCAGTATTGGGAACAGATTTGCAAGGTGAACATTAATGTAGAACAAATGAACAATTGGCTGAGCCAAAAACCTTATGGTGCTCTCATGAAGAGAAACTAAAGCATGCTCGGCAATATCTGTTTTCTGCAATTCACTGGTCGATCGCAAAAGGATACGTGCCACATCCAATGCCACGTTCCCCTGAAAGCAAAGGCATTTGGAATTGGAATTGGAATTGAAATATAGAGGGGAACAACCATGAAACGAATGAAAGCAGGTATACATTAGAACTAACATTTTGAAACTAAATTGAAATGCAAACAAAATTATGTACATTTTCCTCTAATGAATAGGTAATAAACCACATTTTTGTTTCAAACAACATAACAGTTTTTAATGAAAAGTCTAGTCCTGATCATCTGTAAATCAGACTTCACATACAGAAGCTCAAGAAACTTGATATGCCTTGATGTTAATTTTGAAATATATATATATATATATATATATATATATAACAGGAAAGCCATCAACTGGAAAACAAAATGAAATGCAAGTAGGTTGACAGTCATTTTAAATGCAGGTGAAGTGGTGAGGAGGTGCCTTCAAGAATCATACAAAGAGATCAACCTAAAGAAGAACAACTTGACTTTGAACAAGACTTATTTGAAGAAGCTCCTGCATTTTAGGAATGATAGCAAAGAATCTTTAATTTTTAGGCAACAGTATAATGCTCCTATTGGAGACTAGATTAGAATAAGAAATGCATACTTGGATTCAGGGTAGCTAAGAGGTTGGTGAGAGGAATTGGAGAAGACTAACAGAACAGCAAAACAAAATTAGTCAAAAAAACAAAGGCAAAGAGATGAACCAATCTAGGAGTATGTCATGATAAGAGGAAATTTAGGTGTAAAAGCTAAGATAAGGGTGCTAATAATGCATACCGTTGAAGGGGAACCTTGACGCAACAGTAAAGTTGTTGCTTTATGACCTAGAGGTCACGGGTTCAAATCCTCAAAACAGCCTCTTACAAAAAAAAAAACAAGATAAGGCTACGTACAATGGATCCTCCTTAGGACCCCGCATGGCAGGAGCTTCGTGCACCGAGCTGCCCTTTATAAATTCTCACGTAATAGGTAGCCTATATTTGGTTGGGAGAATGGATATGAAAAACTAATTCCTAGAATTGTTATTCCCTAATGATCCTGCTTGGCCATCCCTTTTTCCATTCCAACGAATACATATTCTTCTTGTACCCATTTTGCAATTATCACATTCTTAGTAGGGTGGACAAATCAGGTGAACCAAGTGGGTTGAATGAGCCTAACCAAAAGGATGAACAGATTGAGATTGAGAGAGCCAAGCAAAATAGATGAATTGGGAGGGTGGACTAGTTGGACAGTAGCAGCAGATTAGGTGGACTGGGATGGATTTGTTGAGATGGATGGGATGAGCTATTCCAGATGAATGAGTAGAATTGAGTGGGAAATTAGGTCTAGCAAGTTGGGCAAAATGGATAGGCCTGGTGAGTTAAGCAAGTCGGATATACTGGGAAAATCACAAAGGCAAAGCACACAAAGCAGATCAGACAAGTAGGGTGGTGGGTCAGGTGAGTGAGCAAGCCAAGCAATTGAGGAAAACATTGTGGGCTAGTTCAAGCAATTGGGGCAAACAGAGTGGGCTAAGCAGCCCATGTGTTCCAAGCAAACCAACATAGTCAGGGTCATTTAGAATATCTCTACATGACATACAAGTAAAAAATGAGCCATCTATTCCATACTATAGACTAAATACATGATCTTATTACATGCTTTCTGTTCCAAGTTCTAAAAATAATTGTCACATTCTATCAATTTCAGTCCATGATCCAGATGTACCATCAGAAAAAACAACAATGAAATGTTAAAGCATGGAATGGATGTAGAAGTATCACAATGGCAAAACTCAACCTACCCATTGGTGTGATTAATGATCCAGATTCTAAGTATCTTTAGTCTGAAACAATATATTTCATCATGATTAAACCACCTCAAATGTCCAAAATGTTACAATTTTTGTTAGTGTCAGTTACGTGAGTATAGAATCTGGCAAACAAATTTCAGTAAGATACCTGACCAAGCACTACAGCTGTATCCGTACTCTTCAAATCAGGTGCCATGTTATGGTAGTCAGGGTGTCCATTGTACCACCACACAAACTCTCTAGCTGAGTGTATCCCCATCAAATCCTAAAACAGAAAATGTAGAAGTTGAAAATGAATAGACATCGGCAAGAGAATAATACAAAAAGAATAAATGTCTGAAAGAAATGTATTACTACTGGAGACAACTGGAGACATGGAGACAGATTAAGAACCTAAAACTATCACAAAGTTAAAGGGAATGCTTTTATAATTTTAGCTGGTATCACAACCTCATGTTGCTATGTTCCACACTTTCAATCATACAATACCATGTTTGATATAAATACACTGTACAAAACAAAATTGTTAAATTTTTAACTTTAAAATCCTCTATTTTTCCATTGCCTGCTGCAGTGACTGTTGCTCTAGCTAGTAGAAATTTCTGAGAGAACTATGAGGATGAAAATGGTCTTCATCCATTTAAACATTTCACCTTTTACCAAATATCTAATAGTTTCTGTGTATTAAGATTTAAGCTTTTGAACATTCACTCCAGAATGATAACTAAAACAAAACTATCAAGTTCTATTTCATGCATACATTATATAGTGGCATATTGAACTAGTGGAACACTGGTCACAAGAAACATTACAAACATCAGCACTGCAACACAACTTCTACAGTGCTGTTATCAACTGGCAAAGCCTGGGACAAGTGAAAACATATAAACAATACATGTACTACCCAATAGATGCATAATTCCATACTAGTGCTCAGTTGAGATAAGAATGCAAAGAAGGTGATTAACTAAAAGAAACTTACTTCCCCAGGCACTTCAAGAGATCTGTCACTTTCGGCACCATATGCAACAACGACCTGACCGAGAAACCATAAAGGCTGAATTAAGAATATCAATGGAAGAAAAACAAATTAAGAAGTATGAATTGCATCTGCTACCATCAGACCTTATGAAACTTACCACATCATAAATCTCACGGAGCTCAGACAGATTAACATCAGAACCCAGCGACACATTCCCAAAAAATGAGCATCTCTCATTCAAAGGAACCCGAGAGAACTGGTTTATAACAATCTGTTGACAAATTTCTGATGAATTGAGCACAACAAATAGACAAACAAAAGAACGAGAACCTGCATAGCAAAGAATAGGAACCAACTAGAATATCTAATTTTATCAAGAAACATGATTTAATTGGCCTGTTAAAGCATATCAAGTATCGACACAGTACGATACTTAATCGACATGACTAGCACAAACAACAAGGAGAGATTATAAGTAATTTGACGAAATAATATGTTTCAGTAAGGCTACCTAAAGATACATGATTCAAATGAATCATGATCAGTACCAAGAGAATACCTATACCTACCAAGCCAATATCCATAAGCGTCTACAAATACCTTTAACTAACTACATTGATGACAAGTAGGGCTCACATTTTCTATGATGCCTCAATACCTTACAATGTCTAGGAAGTTGCCTATTCTTCCATATGGAGCCAAAATTCTCAGTGTGAATTTTCAGCTACAAGCAAGTAAACTAAAACGAACCAGGACAAAACGCAGCTTGATATTTAGGAATACTTGGGAAAGGATCAAAAGTTGCAACATCACCTTCTCCGTTAATCATCACCTTCCTTGTTAATCATTAGCCTTTGTACACACATTGAACACCTCCCCTTCAACACCATTGATTTTTTAGTTATATATCATGGATCCAATGCCTTGAAAAGCTTCTTTATCAAAACTCCAATTTCTCCAAAATTACATTTCAACTAAAAAATCCTAATCAAGCTGAACTTACCACATTTCCCACAAAATAGGGAACACCATTACAACTCAAGCAAGATTTAAATTTCTCAGTTATATCAAGTTGATGAAGAAAGACACTGGAAAGAAGGCAATGAATGACATCTGTTCGAATTTCAGAAAAATAAGTTGCAAGACGTGTAGAGATGTCAATTGGCAACAGCAAAGCCCACCTATGAAAACCTGACTCAATCATACTGAACTTAAGACAGCCACTGCCTAAACCTAGCAAATCTATCTTGCAGAACCAACTAACAATTATCTGTTTTAATCAAAAGTTGTTAAACTAAAAGGGTAACCCAGTGCATGAAGTTTCCGCTCATACGAAATCGCAATAAAAGGTTTATTGTATGCAAACTTACTCTACATTGCAAGAAGCCGATCCTGCAACTCAAATTCATGATCACCAAGTCACACAACAACAACTTTGCCGTTGCGCCAAGACTCCCTTTCAATCAAAAGTCTTTTACTAGCATGATAATTTGTCTTGTTTTCTTTCATCAAATTTTGGTATTTCTTGCTTATGCATTTGTAGCATTAGGCTCATTTTAATACTTCTGATTTGAAATTAGCAACCAAACAAGAATAAATCTCCAAAAATAGTTGATCTATTTGTCAATATACATTCTTTAAAAAAAAACAAATAAATGAAATGAAAAGCTAACATAACGTGCCTTTGTTTCAGGATGATCGGGTGCTACTCCTGAGCGAACTAATCCAAATGGAGTTGGCAATCGGTCAAGAATGTCAACTTGTGCCCTTGCCTGTGCCTTTAACATCTGCCAACAAAAGTTCCATAGTCATGACACTGAACAAAATCTGCAACTTGCAAACAAATAAAAAATAATAATGTTTAGCAGGAGCAAGGGACAAACAGAAAAAGAACCTTTTCTGCTGTGTAAAAACCAGCAGGACCACTGCCAACGACGCAAACATGGAGAGGTTTATGATTCAAGGAACAAAAACCTTTAGAGCTGATCTGTTTCCACCCACGCAGAAGAAACCCAATCATCTTGCTTTCTTAAAAACCCAAATGCGAGAGCAACAGCAACTATACAAGAGGAGTGCCAAATGAGAAAAAAAATTGGCATGCAACGAGCTGGAGTAACGAAAAAAAAATGCCTATTACGCCCCAAGCAGGTCACTACAGCCGTTGGCATATGGAACCCACGATAGAAACACGACTGTTTCCTCAACAGCCACTAAGTTAGGAACATTCATATTGCAATAACATAAATCACCGAAATCACTTTACCGCATGAAGCTCCTTCGTCGATGCAAGACGATCCTCGCTCACTCAGGGGCTAATGGAAATAGAGAACAGCAACAAAAAAAAACATCAATTTTCACCATTAACAAACACCCAAAACTCCGAAATCACAGCAATGCTCAAAACACACGTTGCCGCACGAAGCTGTGATGCAACAGAAGAATATGAGGAGGGACAGGGCTACTGATTCCGGCGATGGGGGCTGCACGCGACGGTGACCACAGGATAACAGCGAAAGCGGGCAGTTCGCAGGCGATGAGAGCGCCTGCAGGGGAGTCGATCAAGCAAAGATAATAGAAAGGGAGGAGGGACTGCCGGAGGGGAAAAACAAAGGCGGGGCGCCGGCGGCGGTACCGGCAGCGGGGGAAGTCGCGAGAGGTAAGGGTTCCACTATTTCCAATTTTATAGATATTATTATGATCTAAAATTTCTAATTATACAAAATATTTATATCTTAACTAATTTAAATATATTTGTGATTTAATAAAATAATTTCATTTCAAATTTAATTTTAACACGCTTTAACTGTAGATAACTGGCTCTCCTGCTTTTTTGCAGTTCAAGGAAGTCCACAGGGAGTGACTCAATCTCTGTTTTGAGTTTTATTAGTTTAGCATACATAGACTCTATTTTATGCTTTTATTTTTATTAATGTTGTTTTCATGAATCTGAAATCAGTAACTCAATCTACATTACTAATGAAATTAATGTCCTATTGTCATTTTATTTGAAATTTTTTTATCTTAAATTTGTTAATATTATCTGTTCAGGAGGTAGATATTCTTTTTCTAAAAGAATCATAGAAATTGTAAAAGAATTCCAAGAGGAACAAAGGATTAAGCTTATTGAGTAAGATTTATTTGTATTTTATTTTTTTTAGATTATAGTTTGATTTGAAATGTGATTACTCAATATGTAATTTTAAATTACAATTTTGAATAAAATTTTAATGTAGAATATATTTTATATTTTAATTGTGTGTTGAAATGTGATATTATCTTTATAAAATTTATTTTATGGTGATATTTTAATTTTAATGTATAACAGGTTTATTTTATTTTTTTAAAAAAATACATTAAAATAGCGACGAAATGGTGTGTTTGTCACTAATTTTAGCGATGGAAATAACATTCCATTGCTAGTTCTAGCGACAGAATAGTGTTTTCATCGCTAATTAAATTTAGCGACGGAATATAAATATCCGTCGCTAATTTAGCGACGGAAAGTTATATCTGTCGCTAGCTATTAGCGACGGGCCAAAGAGCGACCGAAAATGTCCATCGCTAATCGGTCGCTATATTGAATTAGCGATCGATTAGCGACTGATTTTTCCATCGTTAAATAGTGTTATTTTTGTGGTGGAAGCTTCATGAAGCCCCAACCTTGATACAAATGGTGTAAAAGGCTCAAAAGGAGGAAACTTCATTCACTCACGAGTTTGAGGAATTGCAAGTTGAGGAATGCTCAATATTCGAAGAAGGAGAGGAAGAGATTGAGGTCTCCACCTCTATGATTGAGGGGGAGGAGGAATAAAGACCATCTTCAATACCGGAGCAAGAAGAGTGCTCAACATCTGGGTCATTTGGAGAGGAACCTAAAAAAATTTCCTCTTCAAATAAGGAAGGTAACTCAAGCATAAATCTAAAGAAATTTAAAAATCATATTGTATATTTTGAGTGTAGGGAAAGAGGACACTACAAGAACAAATATTCTAAGATAACCAAAAGGCTAAATTGGCTTCAAAGGAGAATGTGAAGTCAAAGGAGATCGATGCTCGCATCCATAAGAACAAGAAGCATCTAATATGCTTCTTGTGTAGTAAAAAGGGGCATTACCGAAACCAATGTCTAAGGAGGAGGAATCCTAGGATGGACACAAAGGGGGCATCATATATAGGAGGAGTCTCTAAGACAAACCCTAAGGTATATCACTTCAATAATGCTCTTTCTTCAAATCACAATAATAAGCATGGTAGAAATAATTATTATTGCTTAAATGCTATTAATCATGATTCTAAACTTAAGGTCAAATCTAGAAATAATCATGTGGTCATAGGTGCTAAACATTATCATGAAAAACCTAAGGATCAATCTAAAAAAAATTATGTGTGTTTTGGAGCAAAACACATTAATTATAAGTTTAAGGACAACACTAGGATAGTTAACCCTAAGCAAACTAGGCATATGCCTAGAAGTAAGAATAATGTCCACAATCATAATGGACATTCAAAATTAGAAATGAAATAT